>JADLZN010002807.1:0-106952 GCA_018155175.1 Sinocyclocheilus anophthalmus
TTTTTTTTCTAGGAGATATGGCTAAGCAGGTTTCACTTGTGGGTGATGCTGCAATAGATTTCATAAACCTAGGGTTAGACTGTTAAACTAGCAGGGACCCACCAAATACCCCGTCAAAAGAAAAAGAAACAGTGGGAATTGTTTCTAGTTTTATGTAGCCTACATTGTGTTGCAATGGTAGCTGCCCTTCAATGTATTAGGCCTGGCACTGAGGTGTGAGGAGAAGTAGAGAGGAAACAGGGATTAGGCTACTAATAACCTGTACAACTCGTTAAGGAAACAATAGTTGCTAGAACTACTGTAATCCTATACAAAAAGCGACGATGGTGATGGTGAAATAACTAAAATAAGGTAAAAGTAAAACACAACAAACAAAATAAATAAACGGGGCGTAAGAAGCTGTAGGAAAATTAACAAGGGAAAATTTTTTTTTTGATTAAATTAAATCTCAAATTTAATAAAAATCTATTTAGCTGAATTGGTACATTCGTGTTAAACAAATGTAAATAAATGCAATAAAATAAAAAAAGGTAGAATAAAGTCAAAACAAAAAAATAAACAATAACACAAGTAAAACTACAGTATGTGGGTAGGGACCACAGGGACCTGTGATGGCATCAACAGGAAGAGACACCAGGGGTGACGGGGATAGAGAGAGAGAGAGAGGGAGAGAGAGGTGTGGTTAGAAAGTTACACTTTACACGCCTATCTAAGCGTTAGTCAGATGCTAACAGCTAGCAGTTGAGGTAAAGGGCTTAGCTTAAAAGTTAGCGTTAGTTACACGCAATTCTTTGTTTACCCACAGGTCTGTGAAGTGGATGCTGTTGTCAGATTAACCGGAAGAGTCTGCTCACACTTCCGGGGTCACGTGTTGCTAGGAGACCAATGCAAGCTCACAACAGGTGCACGTGGAGCAGACTTGCACTGCTGTGAGCATGCATGGGAAACTCATGCATGTCCCATACAAATTCATTCATTACTCAAAACAGCACATTCACTTCACAGGCAATGGTGGATTCGTAGTTAGCTACGCTAGAATAACACCATTAATTTTACGTAAATGTTTCACATGAGCGAGTCAAAATGAAATACAATGATACGTAACACATTAATAAGGCCTTAAATTAATGAAATGAGGAGAATCGCTCAGATCACCTACAACAGTGCCGAAAGAGGGAATTTCTTCACCCAAGATCAGACCGATTCATTCTGGAACCATTTATATGGGCTGCTAATCTGAGGTTTACCCATCAGAAAAAGCCGTACCCTCTACTAACAACAGAAATTAGGATTTCTTCGCTAAAATCAGGTTAGTTTCTTATCGTACGATTTAAACACATTATAGCACTGAAACTTTCTACTACCTGTAGGAAGGCACATTCAAGCTATAGTTTTATCTGATTATAATCAGAACCTGGTGCGCGCATGCATAAGAGTTACGTAAATGTTTCACATGAGTGGGTCGATATGAATACAAAGATACATAACACATAATAAGGCCTTAAAACAGTGAAATGAGGAGCATCGCTCAGAACACCTACACAGTACTGAAGAAGGGGATTTCTTCGCCCAAAATCAGACCGATTTATTCTGGTACCATTTATATGAGCTGCTAATCCCGAGATTTCGTCGTCAGAAAATAGACTTATGCTCCACTAACAACAGAGATTAGGATTTCTTCGCTAAAGTCAGGTTAGTTTCTTATCGTACGATTTAAACACATTATAGCACTGAAAACTTCTTACTGCTTGTATGAAGGTGCATTCAAACTATAATTTTATCTGGTTTTGAGCAGGAACTGGTATGCGCATGGAGAAGAAACAGACACATAAGATTGATTATTAGGTCTGCTTGCAAGCAATGTTTAAAAACGACGCCACCGTTCTAAATTACTGCTCGTACTGCATAAAGTAAGAAACTATTGTTTCCCTAGCCATGTGAATGCTGGGATTTTTCTGGCTAGCTTGTCAAAGTCTCTGGGGGTCACATCATGCGCTGCTGCGGGGATGCTTGGAAGGGACCCCCCCCCTCCTTTCTGTGGTTGCTGGAGGTATTACAGTTCTGTCTGCTGAGTTGTTAAGCAGAAAGTGTTGGCTCCCCCCTTCGTAGCTTGTTGCAGATGAGGGAGTTTGCACGGCTGAATGAGGATGAGGGAGTAGGGTGTCTCTCCCACTGTGTTCCTTCGCAGCCTGTAGGAGACCCTGAGTTCTCTTCGGAGCATGTCAAACTTGTCTTGAGTGTTGTTCAGCTTCTGGACCAGAGTCTCTTGAAGTCTATCAATTTACTCCTGTAACTCCATTCTGCTGGGGTACTTGTGGGCTGCCGCCGTGATCTGTTGCTTGAGATCACTTACCTCCTGTTTCAGACCCATAAGGTTGTGGGCCAGGAAGATGATGACTTTGGTGAGCTTTTTGTAGCCATAACTCTAGCTTGAGTCATGAGTCTGTGGTGCTCTTCCCTCTGTGTCCAGTTGCTTTTCGGCTCAGTAGGTGGTCGTCAGCCGTGGGTAGGGGGTGTTCCTCACAATGCTTGGCCAGCCCTCTTTGGTCTGCATTCTGCGCAGTTAGTCTGAGCATCTGCAACATATTGGCACACTTGTGTTGAGCGTAAGGGCTAGAAACTACTACAAGATCAAAACAGAGTGTAAATGCAAAGATAGGTTTGGGTCAGCATATGTTTACTGAAAAGGGCGTAAACAGAGTTCTGACTGATGCCTTAAGACTGTTCTTATTGTCAAATTATCACTCAAAACTTACTGATGGTTCACAACAGGCTCAATCTCTGAGGAAGTGAAGGATAAAAGGGAAAAGCAGAAGGAAAAGGAGAGAATTTCTATTCAGATTATGCTTATTATATGGTGCTCAGGATGATAGTTATGCCCTAACGTTTGTCTAGATGACTTTTGTAACAGGTCATAAAAATGAGGGCACATGTTTGAAAATAAAACAAATCAAAAATAGAAATGTCTCAGGTTCCTTTTGAGGTTCAGAGAGAACATCAAAACAAAAGGGGGCATAACATATAAATTGATTTAAAATTAGCTGACTGCTATTAAAAAAACAAGGTAATCATTCTGGTATTAGGAACAAATAGCAGCACTAGTGATTAGTGTGTTACTAAAAGCACCCAATACCTTAATGATTCTTTTCTCGATAGACAGTTAAGATTTAATTAAATTTAGATTTAATTAACTAGTAACTAAGCGATAGCATTCAGGAAGGATACACCTAAGATAGTTAAATAGTTCGCTGAGACGAACTGAAGATTGAGAAACATAGAAAAAGAAAAAGAAGGAAGAGAAATGGAAAAATCAGAAACCAGGGATTAGGTTAAATTAAAATTACTTCACACTGCATAAACACATGCTGTATTTAAAAGCTTCAAATAAAGAGAGTTAACCCCTAATTGTTAAAGCTATTAGAGTAGCTTAGCCTAAAATGAAACTATGCTAAGTCGTGTTAGCTTAGCTGCTTCATGGTTTGTTTACAACATGGCGTGTTGTGCTATGTGAAGTTAGCGCTTCCTGTGACAAGTTGTTGTCACGGTAACCAATGCATGCCAGTGCAATTAACACAGTTTAGTGTCTGCCTATTTTAAAAAAAAATTGCCCACAGTTTTAGAACGCGGTGCTTTCAGTGGAGTGCTTCTCTAATGTACAAACTTCTTGCACTGTTTACAGATTACAGAACGGGTCCTGTAAGTTAAACCGGTGTTTAAACATATTATTAGTTCGTTGCCTCACACAGGAGTAATAAAGTTTACAGTATACACCTTAATTCACCTCAGCGATTGAAACCCTAGTAAGAATGGACCACCAGGTTGCTAGGTTGTATTATGCAGTCAAGGGTAGATGAATTGCTTCAATCCATTATCAACTATAAAGGCCTTATGCTGTAGAAAGAGGAGCATGCTCCATCTACCTTGATATACACTAACTGAGAGTCTTCTTCAAAGAAACAATTTAACAATACTGCAATTGTATTTTCTTAACTAACGCATTACATTATGTACAGTTTGGACATGCCGCGAGCTGCGATCAGGGACTTAGCTTTGTAGAACAGATGGTATGCTTTAATACTGAAATTAGTTTTTTTTTGCTAAAATCAGATTAACCTTACACCGTTGCCATTAAGCATGAAATACATAAAGTCTCTTCCAATCATAATAGAGGTACCAATTTAAACCCCCACTTTATCTGCATCTCAACTAGCCAGCAAATAGGGACACCACAGGGCATCTGAAGTCACGCCCTATTTTAACATGGACTATCACGCACACACTTTTAAGTCGACAGTGTTTAAACTCATAACTTTCGTTTTATCACGCCCGCATTCTCTCCACCAAAATCTGTAACGAATCAGCTCATGACAGGAAATATGAATAACTAACCATAACTAGTTATAATTAACTATTCATATTTTGATCCGCTGTAGATATTTACTTGACCACTCAGGGTCAACTGTCTGTCAATTCTAAAAACATTAATTTCCTGGTTAAGGGAAATAACTTTCTACTGTACAATTCTACAATTTTATTTTTTTTGCTGTAGTAAATCTGGATGAGTAGTGACTTGCCGGTGATGAGCAAACAAGAACACTAAGGGGTTTGTTTGGGTTTGATACAAGTAAGGTTTTATTAACTACATAAACACTTAAAATAGTCCAACATACTACATAAACACATAAAATGGTCTAACATACACATACACACATTAAACTTGTCTACATACACACACACACACACACTTACAGTTGGTATAGGAAAGGGTTAAATTTTAGCTCAGTACAGAAAGAGGCATAAAGAATGAATTTATGGAACACTTTGCATATTCAGCAAATCTAAAACATGAGGGAAAACGTCAGATTCTTAGTTAAAACAAACCTTGTAAAAAGGTGTAACAGATACTTAATGCATCAATTAAATCGAATAAGTTTGATACTTGCAGAGTTCGGGCTGTCTGAAAGAGATTTCTGATGCAATCTTAAGGTTTCCAGTCTATCTTTTGCTGAAGTTTGTTGATGAGAAAGAGCTAGTTTGAGTCAGTGTTACTTGATGAATGTAAAGGACTAGGCCGAAGAAAAGGCCTTGCACAGATGCTTTGGTATCCTGAAGCATTTTTTCTCACATCTTCATCTTAGCATCGACCGAACCACCGACTGGGCGGTCACATGGTGTGTCACCTTTAAGGTCAGAGAAGATCCCCGCCTCTCAAGATGGGCTTATCCAATGAGAAGGTCCGGAACCTCAAGTGGGGGTTCTGAGATACTGGGGCGAGTTTACGACTCTTTGTGTGGAAACATGGTACTTAGTATCTGGAACTTGAATCGAAATACTAAAGATTCTCAGGACACTAACATATTGCCTATGTACCAACATATAATAAACAATCTTGTTTAGATCATCAGAAGGCGAATTCATAGATACTAAACACGGTATATGTAAGGTTATATGAATGAGTGGTTTATCGTAAGCATGAATAAAATAGTCTATAATACAACAGATTAAATAAAACACAGCAATAATATACACAATGGCCTGAAGAATATGTGTGTTCATTCAAAGAAAGGTTTTCCTATGAATTAATTAGTAGAAAAGTCAATTTCTGCTCTGCCTCTCCTATGGGGACAAAGAGTGGGTAATCCTACTCACATTCCTGGGGGGGTCATAAAACCAGTGATTAGTTGCTGATTAGTTGTCATGGTGACCAAAGGGGCCTTTGGGAATTTTTTTTTGGGTTTTCCAGCAGACATCCTGGCATCCGGTTTATTGGGTGAGGGGACTGTGACGATTTGTTAATCTAATGAATAATTGATTTGTTAAATCAAATAAAAATTAGTGTGTCAGATTGGTCGAGACGCTACAATGCTGTCGCTGAAAACTCAGATGAAGGAAGTGATACAGGATTGGCGAATTTAGGAATCTACAGTCCAAAAAGGGACTTAAAACAAGCAATCTGGCTTATACCTCAAGTAAATGGAAAGCCAATCAGAATGGAATTGGACACAGGTTCCGCCGTTTCAGTGATGTCACAGCACGAGTTTGAAAAACATTTCAAGACAGCTAAGTTAAAGCCATCGCCTGTCAAACTGAAAATATATACTGGTGAGCTCATAGTTCCGCTAGGGGTGATGCCCGTGACTGTAAAGTACAATGATCAACAGAATGAGTTGGATCTGTACATAGTACGAACTGAGGGACCAGCACTTTGGGGACGTGACTGGTTGAGAAAGTTGCAGTTGAACTGGAAATCTATAAAAAGTCTGCAAGTCACAGTTCCTGCATCATTGTGCACTCAAGAAAAACTGGAAAAAGTGCTGGACAGGGCTGCCGCGGTGTTTCAATCAGGAATAGGAACTCTGAAGCATATCAAGGGGAAGATAACCTTGGAGGAGAAGGCTGTTCCGAAGTTTCACAAGGCAAGGCCCGTTCCCTATGCTATTCGCCAGAAATTGGAAACTGAGCTGAATCGGTTGGAAGATGAAGGAATACTTTCAAAAGTTCACTGGAGTCCCTGGGCCACTCCTGTTGTTCCTGTGGGGAAAAAATACGGAACTGTAAGACTGTGTGGGGATTTTAAAGTCTCTGTCAACCCTGTACTGCTGGCAGAACAATATCCACTACCGAGAATAGAGGACATTTTTGCTACACTTGCAGGAGGACAGCTTTTTAGCAAAATAGACTTGGCGGAAGCGTATTTGCAAATGGAAATGGAGGAGGACTCAAAAGTGTTCTTGACTATAAATACTCACAAGGGCTTATAACAGGCTTGTTTTCGGTGTCGCCTCAGCACCGGCATTAAGGCAAAGGGCTATGGATCAGGTACTGCAGGGTTGCCCTGGTACCCAATGCTACCTCGATGACATCATTGTCACAGGAGACAGTGACAGTAGTCATTTGGAGAACTTAGCACAAGTCTTAAAGAAATTGGAAGAGTATGGACTGCGTGCAAGACGTAATAAGTGTGAGTTTTTCAAGGAGACAATCACATATTGTGGGCACAAAATTGATGGAGATGGTCTGCACAAGTGTCATGACAAGCTAAAAGCTGTTGCGGAGGCTCCACAGCCGAAAGATGTCTCGCAATTGAGGTCCTTCCTTGGATTTATCAATTACTACAACAGGTTTTTGCCAAATCTAGCCACTGTTCTCCATCCTCTACATGCCCTGTTACAAGCAGGAAAGAAATGGATGTGGTCCAAGCAATGCACACAAGCTTTTCAGGAAGCAAAGGAACTGGTGATGTCAGATACAGTACTGACTCATTTTGACCCTCACAAACCACTAAGGTTAGCATGCGACGCCTCACCATACGGAATTGGAGCGGTGTTGTCACATGTGATGGCTGATGGAACGGAGCGCCCCATAGCTTTCGCGTCACGCTCCCTTACTGTTGCTGAGAAGAACTATGCACAGATTGACAGGGAAGCTTTGAGCCTGGTATGGGGTGTGAAACGATTTAATCAGTATCTGTATGGAAACACATTTACCTTGGTTACAGATCATCAACCATTGGTTTCCATCTTCAATCCTCAGAAAGGAGTTCCACTGACAGCAGCAGCGCGGATGCAAAGGTGGGCGTTGTTTCTGGGAGGACATAGATACCAGATTGAATTCAAAAGAACACACAAACATGCTAACGCTGATGGGCTATCACGTCTACCATTGGTTGGTTGTGATTCAAAGACAGAGAATGTAAGCACACCTTTGGATGTTTTTACAATTGCTCAGCTTGAGAGTTCTCCTGTTACAGATGAAATGATTCGGAGAGAAACCAGGAGAGATCCTACATTGTCACAGGTATATTCCGCTATACAGTCTGGCTGGAATGCAGAGCAGAAGCTTCGATTCATGCAATTCTATCTGCGCTGTGATGAACTCACTCTAGATGGGGGTTGCATCATGTGGGGATTAAGAGTTGTTGTACCACCTAAGTTGCGAACTAGAGTCTTGGAGGAGCTCCACGTTAGACATCTTGGAGTGGTAAAGATGAAGTCACTTGCAAGAAGTTTTGTATGGTGGCCTGGTATAGATCAGCAGATCGAGCAGCTCGCCATGAACTGCTCAGGATGTCAACATGTGCAAAAGGTGCCAAAACCTGCACTGCTACATCCTTGGGAATGGCCTGCGTTACCGTGGCAAAGAATCCATGTTGATTTTGCGGGTCCTTTCATGGGCACTACATTTCTGGTAGTTGTTGATGCATGTTCAAAGTGGCCAGAAGTGTTTAGCATGTCCTCCACAACTGCCGCCCAAATGGTGATAGTTCTGAGAGAACTTTTCGCAAGGACTGGTGTACCAGAACAGCTGGTGAGTGACAATGGTCCCCAGTTTATAGCTGAGGAGTTCCAGATATTCCTAAAGAACAATAGAATCAAGCATGTGACCTCAGCGCCCTACCACCCAGCTACAAATGGTTTAGCTGAGAGATTTGTGCAAAGCTTGAAGAATGCACTGCGGCCATGACACAAGAGAAGCTCACACTAAAACAGAAGCTTTACAATTTCTTGTTTGCATATCGAAATGCAACTCATGTCACCACAAATCGAACACCTGCCATGTTGTTCCTGGGTAGACCCTTACGTTCAAGGCTGGACTTGCTGAAACCCAATTTGAGGAAAACCGTACATGACAGACAGATGAAACAGTCACAAAGAGGAGGAAAAACGAGAGAGTTAGAAGTTGGAGAGTGTGTGCTTGCTAGAAACTACAGAGGAGATCACAAATGGACACCTGCAAAAGTAAAAGAAAGAACAGGACCGCTGTCATATACAGTCGAGATTGCACCAGATACCACCTGGAGACGACACATTGATCAGTTGAGAAGAACAAATGTTCCTCTGGAAAGTGGTCCCGTGAGTGTTCCATTCACCACTACGGATACTGTTACAAATGGAAGTGATACAACAACACCTCAAGATAGCAGTGTACCTCTCAGTGAAGCGCCACAAACACCAATTCCAACCTGTGAAGAGAAACGTTACCCTACCCGTATACGAAAACCACCAACCCGTCTTGATTTATAAAAAGGAAAAAAAAAAAAAAGAAACCTTAAATGGGACATTACAATCATACAGTAGCATAAGTTTATTTCTTTATATGGGGAAATGTTTTGTTAAAAGCGAAACTGTTGTTTGAGATTTTCTTATCTAAGGGGGGAGGAAGTGTAGTGTATTGAGTTGAATATGCCCCAAATAAAGTACAAGTACTGTTGGGGTACTCCGGGTTAGATTCTGGTTGGCCAGTTGGTTGTCCAAGGAGGACACCTGTGTTAACGGAGCTGGTGTTCAGTGGTTGAACAGTAAAATAAAAAGAAGAACTGCCCATCATTGTCTCGACTTTTATTTGTGTTACTTCGAACAAACACAACACAGATCACAAGGGAAACTCCTACTAATGCATATTCAATAAGGTCAGGCGTAAAAATAACCATGTCCACGCCTTTTCAGTGCTAATTTCCCATTGCGTGTCTTTAGTAAATCCTGACAGTAGTTTTTAACGCCAAATGAGGGTTTGCGCTGGCGAAAGCCCCATGAATGCCAAACATTCCGTAAAGCTAATGGAAGAGTAGAATTGTTAAAGGACTTCAAAAATTTTTAGAGAGCGCAGCCCACTTTAGGCCGAAATGATCTGTATGTTTAGCGCTGAATTAATTTCAGAAGTTTAATACTGAGGAATGGGAAATATCTACGCAGTGCAGCCTTGCAACCACCGTAATAAAAAGAAACACCTCTTCAAGACTAATTGCCATCTTTGAGAGTTGTCCTGCTGCCCGTGAGTCATGCTGAAGAGTGACAGGAGGAGAGCTTTATTGAGTCTCCTGATGGGCCGAGTAGATGTGTGCGGGACTCTCTGGGCTCTCAAGTCCCCGGTCAGTGCCTCATCTCTGGCCCGGCCCCAGCAGGCCTGTCTCACAGAGCACTAGGTCATTCACATGCATCATCTGTTCTCCTCTGCCAGGCCGCTTGTTTGTTTTTGTCTTTGCCTTGGGAAATTTGCAGTGTCGGAGAGCGGTTCAGCTCGAAGCATCTGTTGTAGGCAGCCTGGGTTTTGTTTTGTTTTCTTTTTTTAATCAATCGACCTGAAACAGGAGGATATTGCTGCTCAAAAACAGGAGAGGGAGAATTTCATAACACTGATTTTCTTGTAGAGTCTGTGCATTACAGTTGTTTTATGGCAACAAAAACACTGCTGCTTAATAAATTGTGAAATGTGAGAGATTTAATAAGTGAATTAACTGTAGGCTGTTTATGATTGGCATGCGGTGCAGCATCTTGTTTTATTAATGTAGTATGTCTGCTCACATATTGGCTAGTTTAAATGGCTACATTTAGAGACATTGCAGAGACGTTTAATGAAAGATTATGAAATCAAACACTTTTTTCGCTATATAATAATCTGTACCGATGAGTAATACACAATAAGACTAGGGACATTTCTATGGCAAGTCAATAGGGTCTGTTTCATGTCATCTTCAAAGTGAACAAACAGACTGAGTGATGAGTCACCAACAGAAGGAAGACCAGCATACTGATTTTAGTAAGGGCAAAACTGAATTCGAAGACTGTTGTTTGGATGATAGTTTTTTAATTATTAATTGCTGCTAAAATGTGCAATTGTTTTTTTATTTCTTTTACTTCTTTCTTCTGCACAAAATGGGAGTGGAAGGGAATATTTCAAGGCTTAGACTTTTCAAAAGTACGCAGACGATTTTTGTAGGTACCCTCAGATGACAAGCAGTGAAGTCTGAAGAAACAGAAAGAAATTTCTAATATGGTTAAACCCTACATCTGTTTATTAATTAAAAATATCAATTAGAATCTTAATACATGTTATATTAAATATGAAATAATTATAAATAAATATCTCATCAATATCTCAAAACGTTGATTTAATTAATTTTGGATCAAATTTAGCGGTCTTCCAAATAAATATTTGATGAATGGCCAAACATTATGAACTTCTGTAAATATGATTTTTCTCACTGTTGCAGAAATGCAAGATTATGTTGCAGGTCAGTTTGACACATTTTGGTTTTTGTGTTTTTGGAAATACTGGTTAACCTATGATGCTTTTCTTGAAATTGTGTGACTTTTTCTCATTTAGGGCCATGAACATGCATGCAAAAGGGTTGTGCGGAGGTGTTGTGTTACGTGCGACACAATTTCTATTATGTGTATCATGTTTGGGGTCAATATGCCCACATATTTCATAAAAGATACGGCACAGACCATTTTTTGACGGTATGTTATGTCAGATTTACATTTAAAGCATTTGACCGATGCCTAATCTGCAAAAATATAACCGCATTGAAGGCGACATTTTTATCAGTTGAGCATGCCATGATGCATACTGAAGTGCTTGTCCGCATCCTTCTATTATGTAAGAAAATAAGTACATATAGTTTTTTTATATAGTCATTATAGTTTGTGTACTTTGAATTTAGGCTATTTTATATTTTCATTTTCAAATTGTAATTGTTGCGTGTTTTGTTATTTCATTCATTTTTAGTGTTTATATAGTTTTTGTTATTTTTATTTAACTAAAAGAAAATGATAAATGTTCCTTTGGCAACTAGCTACAATTAAATAAATTTTTTATATATTTTATTTTATTTCAAGTGACAAAATGGTTTTACTTAATGAGATATTATAGTGTCATTTAGTATTTATTGTCAGGCTTCTCAAGAAAGTCAAGCATGTACAGTACTTGTATACGTAATTATAGCTATACGTAATTATATAAATATTAGAGATTCAGTTTTCCAACCTTGTAAATTCTTGCAAATTACATAATTGTTCTAAAATGGTCTCTTTTAAAAAAAATAAAACATGCACGCTGCTGTCTCTGTCTTAAATATAAAATGCACCTCTTTCTACATCAAGACCCTCTTTTACACTTTAACAAGTCACAGTCATCGTGGATGGGAAGGAGATGTGCTGGTGTCTATTTTCATTCGCATTTGGTTTTTGCTGCCATGGCAACCTGCTCTTCTGTATGTATGTGAGCACCATATGGGTCATGCTGCTTATCTGAGGCTCAGCAGAAACAGAACCTGCTCTGCATCCTCGCTGTGATTCATTATGAACATGTAATGGCCAGAGTTCAATATGGCACATTCATAGGGGATTGTGAAAGTTATTTTTATTGATTTTCATAGCTCATAAAAGTATGTGATCTGGGGGAGGCGGAGTCGAACCTCCACTCATTTGTGAAAAGTTCCTCTCCCCAGTTTGAATTGCTAAAAGTAGTGACTCTCAGTCAGCTCGTTATATAGGAACTGCTGAGATGTTATTCTTATGCTATTTTCAGTATTCAGGCAAGATTAATTTAATGGTCTGGTATCAAATGATAGAATGTTAATAAGGGAAGAACCAGTTCAATCATGACAACTCTCTGAAGATTTAACATGGTGATGAATATGACAATGATAATGTATTTGGTCTTGACGGAACAGATCTACTACGCTGCTGCTGAATTGCTGCTGCAGTTGGTTATTGCGGTAGTTGTAGATTATTGCTGCTGCTGCAAGCAAGTACAGGAACTTGCTACTGCCAATGCATATGGCGATACGGTGCCATGAGTATTTAAGACATACTGCTGCTGCACAAATAGCATGTAAAATAACCCGTAGCAGATCTATACAGGTGGAGCTGAGGAAGGTGGAGGGTTTCAGAGAAACTATGAAAGTGCGCTGCAGGAATCTCAAGTGAATGCTATCCAGCCATATAAAATGCAAGGCAGTAAGCTCATTGGCTGCATTTGCAGCATGAACCAATCAGCTTGTGCTAAGTCGTTTAACTCTCTGAATATCATAAGTTACATTAACAACCCATCAGCCTGCGCCATCTAAAGTTTCATGACTGAACTATATATTTAAAATCTGGTTTTAGTCCTGGTGCTTAGGTCGTTTGTAGTTTCGTATAGAAATTAAGATTGTAAGCCTATTAAGTGACTTAGTTACTTTTATGGAAAGTAATGTGTTGCGTTACGTTACTTTTGCTGTAGTATTTCTCGTCTGGCGGCGTGCTATTTTGATTAAAATAAGTTATATTTTTTGGCAAATGTAAAAGCCCTTCTTTCTTGATCTTTGAAGGTCAACAGCAAAGACACTGTGGAATCTATCTATCTATCTAAAATTGAGTTTGTGACATTTGAGTCCAGGGGAGTCAATGGACAAAGAAAAATGTTAATACTCTACCGTTGATTGTTTTTGAGTCTGGTATGTTACCAAGACGCATGTATTGATCAAAAATCAGTTTAAAACAGTAATATTGTGTAATATTATTACAGTTTAAAATAGCTGTTTTCTATTTGAATATGTTTTAAAATGTAACTTATTTCTGTGATGACAGCTAATTTTCAGCAGTAATTACTCTAATTTTCATTGTCGCATGATCCTTCAGAAAATCATTCTAATATGCTGATCTGATGCTCAAGAAAAATCTATTATTATTATAGTAGTATCAGTGATTAATTTGCAGGATTCTTTGATAAATAGAAAGTTCAAAGAATAGAATTTATTTGAAATAAATTTCTTGTAAATTATAAATGTTTTTACTGGCACTTTTGATCAATTTAATGCATCCTTGCTGAATAATATTATTAATTTCTTAGACAAAGACATACTGACCCTGGCTTGTAGTATAGGATAATGTCATTTAACTTACAATACAACTTTTTTATTTCATTTTTAACTGACTTTACAATCCAAATTATCACAATTTATGAGGTTGCTTTCCAAATCCATTCAAAAATCTGCGGAGCATGCGTTTTTGCATATAAAGCAAAACTAGCTAGCGCTACACCTAAATGCCTCTTCTCTCTGATATTACAGGGCAGAAAAAACAGAGGTACTGAGTGAAGACCTGCTGCAGGTGAGATGAAATCAGATCAGTTTGAACACAAGCTGTATATATTTACCTACTGCTCTAATCTACTCTTATTTCTACTGCACTGCTCATATGCTTCACATGTGTTTATTTTGCATTCAGGTGGAGAAGCGTTTAGACCTGGTAAAGCAGGTCTCTCATAGCACACATAAGAAGCTGGCCGCCTGTCTGCAGGGACAACAAGGCACCGATTTAGAAAAGAGATCAGTCAAATCTCCCTCGGTACATCAGCTCCCACACCTCACACTCCTGTTTTCTGCACTGAAATTAATTACACTCATAACGGCTTGATTGTGGTTTTTCCTAAGCAGAAAAAGTTGCCCCTGACGATACTTGCTCAATGTATGGTGGAGGGAGCGGCTGTGTTAGGAGACGACTCTCTTCTTGGGTGAGTTTGTCTTTGTATTTTGATGTCTAAACAGATTTTTCAAACTGTTTACCTTGGCCTGCATCATAATTTACAATCGAATGGGCATCAATGGAGAATTATGCTTTAAAACCCACATTGCAAAAAGTCTTTTTCTTAGTATTTTCTCAGTGTTTGTTTTTGTTTTCCAGTACAATATATATAAACATTCTTAAATCAAGATACATTTCCTTGTAAGTTTTCACTTTTTCACTAAGTTTTCACTTTGAATTAAGTTCAGTTTCTAAAATGAATTGTAGTTCATTTTCAACATCACAAATGATTTTTCTTGTTTTAAGCGTAAATGTAATTTTGACAAATTTTTCGGAACACAAGACTTGTGACTTACATCATTTTTCTAAAAACTTTACTTTTTTCCCCTTTGGCAGATATTTTTTCTTGTCTTCCAGAATGTGATTTTGCTTCCAAGTAAAAGTCTTAAAATTAAAAAAGGGAAAATGTGGGAAATTAACAGATGGGACGTCAGTGTACACTAAAAAATGGCAATACAAATGGCTCCAGGTTGAGCTGAGGAAGTGATGCCAAAAAGCTGTGATATGTTCAGATTCAGAGATATCACTTCACTCATTTCACACAAACTGATGTAATATTTTAGCAAAAATACTGAATTGTATTATAATACCGATTCAGACAGAAAAGGCAGACAAAAGGGTGAATCAATCACTTAGATTGGGCAAGACAAATTTAACAATTGCACAAAGAAAAATCAGAACGGAAGCATGTAATTTGAGCTTGCAATATATGTATTTAAGTGTGTGTGTGTGTGTGTTGTGTGTGTGTGTGTATTGCATATCCACGTATATATAATAATAGTATTTTATTTTTATTTTCAGTTTTCGTTTTAGTTTTTGTTTATGGAATATTGTGCTTTTGCCATTTAGCTTTATTTTTATTTAAAAATTATTTTATTTGTGGTTGTTGCAACATTCATTTTTTTTATTTAATTATATAAATCTGTTCGTCTAATGTTTATTAGATTTATATTATTCATTTTATTTCAGCTTAATTTTTATTTTTCAATTGTTTTAGTTTTAATTTTAGTTAACAATAAGACCACTGTCAGACTGGACAATATCTACATAAAATACAAATTTTTCTACACAATCACCAGAAGCAGGTAAAATGATCAAATGTTATTAAAGTTATTTGAAACAGTGAACTTATGGGATACAACAAATCCTCCTTAAAGGGTTAGTTCACCCAAAAATGAAAATGCTGTCATTAATTACTCACCCGTATGTCGTTCCAAACCTGTAAGACCTTCGTTCATCTTCAGAACACAAATTAAGATATTTTTGATGAAATATGAGAGCTCTCAGACCCTGCATAGAAAGCAACGCAACTGTAATGTTCGTTGTTCATAATGTTCGGCGGAAGACGTAACTCGGGGATTTTTTTTAGGGGGAGACCGAATTGTTAAAATAAAATTTTTTTTTTTTTGCCGCACAAAAATTATTCTTGTAGCTTCGCAAAACTGAAGTTGATCCACTGATGTCACATGGGCTGTTTTACCATTGTCCTTGTTTCTGGACCTGGGAACATTTCAGAAATATTTTAATTTGTGTTCCGAAGATGAACGAAGGGTCGTACGGGTTTTGGAACGGCATGAGGGTGAGTAATTAATGAAAGCATTTTCATTTTTTGGGGTGAACTATCCCTTTAAAAACCTAGACTCAGTTGTCATCCAGCACAATAGGTGGCAGTATGCATCTACTTAAGTTGGTTTGTAACCTGCCAGTAAACCCAGTGAAGAAAAAGAAAGATGCTTTTTTTGGGGGGGGGGTGGCTAGAAATGGATAAAACTACAGCCAGAATGATGCAAGTCTTGCAAGATCTAGTTCGCTAGTTGTCTTCTTCACTGTCCGTTTCATTTTTTCCTGTCCATCTGGTGAGATTTTGGTTAAAAAGACTTTGCCACAACGTAGGCAGATTAGTTCGTTAGTTGTCTTCTTTACTGTCAATTTAATTGTTTTCTTTCACTTTTGTCCTGTCCATCCAGCGAGATTATCCCTTCTAGTTTAACCGCTTTTTTTCAGCCAGGTTGTGTAATTACCACAACCTACCAGCAGGGGTAAACCTGATAAACCCTATTCAAACTTCTTGTGGTCAGTGTTTCTTTTCTAAATGTCTCTTGCCATGCAACCTGTGTTGGTTTGCACCAAATTAATTTGGGTAGTTTCTACCAAGGGGCAGATGAAGTAGCACCAAATATGTAGAGTTTAATTAGGTACACACCCTTTGACATCAACATCAAAGTATATGGGTAGTTATTGGTCTCATTTAAGCTCTTGAGATCTTTCGTGACATTCACTGAGAAGTTTGTGATTAGGATGCAGCCCTGGTTTGGTTGAGTGCATTGACTAACCTGTGGTCTCCATCTGCAGTAAGATGCTGAATCTCTGTGGTGAGTCAGAGGAGAAGTTGGCTCAAGAGCTGCTCATCTTTGAGTTACAGATTGAAAGAGATGTTGTGGAACCTCTGTATGTGCTGGCTGAGGTGAGCCTGTTTTTCCTGTCAAAGTTACACTGTAATACACATATTGCATCCTTTTTCATCTGCATCTAACCATTTAGTACCTGACATGTGAAATAATAGTGAGAATAAGCTTTTTTTTATTATTGAGTATCATATTTGATACATCAGGCTTCAATGGTGTAGTATGATACAGAAGAATATGGAGCTTTAAATTGAGGAGGAAAAAACACCTGTTTTATTCAGAGGCCCAGGCTGAGCAAAAAACATAATTAATAAAAAATATAAAAATGCATTTTGGTGCAGCTGCTGATATTTAAATGGCCAAAATGAAAGATGAAAGCAATATATAGAATCACAGAACACGTTGGGAAGGTTACTTGGAAATGTAATAGGTTACAGATTAAATATTACCCTATTTAAAATGCAATAAGTAACTATTTCAATTACTTTATTAATGTAACTGATGATATTTGATTACGTTTTGATTTACTTATCTTGAACTTTTTCATTGTAATATCATCTGTCAAACAAAGAGCACTGTCCGAGAAACCATTGGGTGTCCCTCATATTTTAGAGCAAGTCATGCAGTTGGGGAAAAGATATTGTGTATGTGTGGTGAATAGTTCAGATTAACCTCCCTTGTATCTTAACAATTTTCCATATAGTACCTGTAAACATTAATTTTGTAATTACATACATGCTCTGTTACCTGTAAACTATTTACCCCACAACCTGGAAAACAGACGTCTACATAAAATGCATAACATAAATGTATAATTTATACACATATAAAACCCCCTGTATCTCCCAATAATTAGTAATTGAATGCTTATTTTAAATGATCAAAGCTCTATAGTTTTTTATTATGGGGGGAAACAGAGGGCCTATGATGCAGCAGGTTTGAAGCAAAAGTTGTTGATATT
The DNA here is from genome assembly GCA_018155175.1 of Sinocyclocheilus anophthalmus. NCBI lineage: Eukaryota > Metazoa > Chordata > Actinopteri > Cypriniformes > Cyprinidae > Sinocyclocheilus > Sinocyclocheilus anophthalmus. The sequence continues at coordinate 17,715 of JADLZN010002807.1, forward strand.
TTATTTGATATTTTGAGGCCTTGTGTATCAATGTGCATATTAAATATGATACAGTGAACTTTACAAGGTTAGAAGCTAATCCCTAAATGCTTACAATTTTTGTGCATGAAGGTTGTCTTGCTTAATTCTTCTCATATGGACATGGTTTGCTGTTTAGGTGGAAATTCCGAACATTCAGAAACAGCGAAAACATTTAGCCAAACTCGTCCTGGACATGGATTCTGCAAGGACACGGTACGAACTATGAGCAAAATTACTGTTGATGTCTGTCCTTGATTCTTCTGCATTGCCCACGTTGTGCTCTGACAGCGTCATTGGTCCTCCTGACCTCTAGGTGGCAACAGTCGTCCAAATCTTCAAGTCACCCTAGTAATGTGCAGCAGGGCGGAGCTAAGGCTGATTCCTTGAGAGAAGAAATGGAGGAGACGGCCAATCGGATGGAGATCTGCAGGGTGACGATTCCTCTAACTCTTTCTTCCGCATTTCATTAAAAACTTAAACAAATGCGAGGCAAAATTAGTATGTTACTCTTACCTAATAATCTCCAACTTAAAATGTTCTTCCTTTTTTAATTAAAAAAATTGAAATATTTGTGATAATGTAGACCTACATGTCTATCTCTCTGTAGGACCAGTTATCAGCGGACATGTACAACTTTGTGGCCAAAGAAATAGACTATGCAAACTACTTTCAAACGGCAAGTACCTCTGGGCACTAAAGGTGAAGTGTGTAATTTTAGTTGGATTGGCTTACAACATGTGTGTGTCCTCTTATTGGTCTTGCTGTAGCTCATAGAGGTTCAGGCGGAGTATCACAGGAAGTCTTTGGAGATTCTGCAGAGTGTGCTGCCACAGATCAAAGCTCACCAGGGTGAGGCTCGCCACTGCCACTTTAATGTCTGAGCGTACAAGTTTGGTTAAGTGGTGGCTTTCAAGTGTGTGTGTGTGGGTCTGCAAGTAAACTTCTTTCTGTTGCTTTTTGGAGACTGCATTTGAATGTCCATCATGGTGTGTTTCAGAGGCCTGGATAGAGAAGCCATCATATGGAAAGGCCCTAGAGGAACATCTAGCCATCAGTGGCAGGGAGATTGCGTTTCCTATCGAAGCGTGCGTCACCATGCTGCTCGAATGTGGCATGCAGGAAGAGGTGCGAGACTGCTGAAAAATAACACTGCATGACTTATTTATACCTGGAAATGCTGTTTTTTTTTCTACAAACTGAGGGATGAGTGGAAATGATTGTCTGTGGTAATCAACAGCATGTCACAGATGCCGTTCATAGACATTATGCTGTAGATAACCTGAAATGATCTGGAAAGATCCTTGTGTTGATCAAGTCCAATTATAGTAGCATTGACCAGGATTTTTATAGTCTCAGCATCATGTGGAACGTCCCACCTACAGTCCATTCACTGATCAAATAGTTGTATTACTTTTTTAATATTGCTGAATACTTCCCTTTGTTGAATTATTTATTTATTTAAATTCCCATAAATGACACATAAACACTAATCATGATTGCTCGCGTTTTGGCATGTATTCAGGAAGTCCTGTATTAACTAACAATGCCCGTTCGTGGACTCGAACTGGTCCGCATGTTCCTCTTATGTATCCTCGCCTCATGGGGTGAACTCCCGCCTCGTCGTGACCCGTTTCTGAAGCCTACATTGAAAAAACACCAACTCGTCACGGCGACAGCCATGACGTCACTACCGACGCAACTAGTACAAAATAGGCACCGGTAGCGCACATCATTCACCTTCTTCGTCTTCACTGACCGGTCTGTTTGAAGCGTGCATTACAAAAGCAAAGTAAGAGCTTTTCTTTCCTACTATGGCGAGCACTAGCGAAGCGTTTAGAAAGTTTGTACATCCGTGTCAGCGGTTTCTGACGCCCGATGATTCACACAATCTATGCGTTGTTTGTTTAAGCGAAGAGCACGCACGCGATGTCCTCAAGGGGCCAATCTGCGTGCACTGTGAGAGCTTTTCTCTGAAGAAGCTCCACTTTCGTTTGTCTCTCTTCTCGAGGGGAGAGGGACAACCATCGGCTTCCCATGGTTCAGGACCCGCCTCTGCTGAGGCACAGAAGGGAATGAGCTAGTGGGGATCGCAGGTGGCCCGAGCCGATGAGTCTGAAAGGGTGGGGTCCCCGCTTCCGCTCATCGGTGTCGGCGAGAGACAGCCACTGACGATGATATCCTACCTCTAATCCATCTGATCCAGGGCCTCTCAGTTGGGCCCCGATTTGGAAACGAGCAAGGAGTGACGTCGCTTACGAAGGGTATCCTCTGGCCATACACCTCCAGTCAGTGAGCCTTCCTTTCCTCTCCCCGTCTCCACACTGAATCGGAAAGAAATGGGAGAGCCGTTTCCTCACCGTAACCGGTTCCGCATACGATTAAATGCTATATCGAGTCAATGCGCGAAAGCGGCTATGAGATGGTGCCCCCTGTGGAAGAGACGCTAGCCAGATATCTCTCTCTGGGGGAGATGTCATCCCTCAAAACTCCCTCCTTGCCGTCCGTGCCCCTTCAAGCCACATCTCGCACAAACGGCAAGGCATACACAGCGGCAGGTCAGGCTGTGGCTTCGTTGCACACGATGGCGGTGCTTCAGGCTTACCAGGCTGACCTGCTGAAGGACCTGGATGAGGGGCAGGGTCTTTCCCCTGGTGAAATGGCTGAGCTGTGGCGCACCACAGACTTGGCCCTCCGGGCTACCAAGCAGGCAGCCTCTGCCATGGGCAGACCGATGGCTGCTATGGTGGTGACGGAGCAGCAGTTGTGGTTGAACTTGGCGGACATCGGGAAGAAAGAAAGAGGCTTTCTTCTCGATGCCCCGGTGTCACCCTCTGAACTGTTTGGCACCTCCGTTAAGATGGTGGTCGACAAATTCAGGGAGGCGAAGTCGCGCTCAGCAGCGTTCAAGTCATTCCATACCCTAAGCCCAGGTCTGAGCCCAACACCAGAGTTGGTTCCTGGCCCGTCTCGGTTTGAGGATCGGAGACGGGCACAGAGGGCTAGTGTCGTGACTCGCGCCCCGCCTCCACCTGTGGTGGTGGGAAGTATCGTGGGTCGAGGGGAGGCAGGTGAAACCCGAGGGGTGAGACCTGGGCAAAGCACCAGCGCTTTCGTCCGGGTCAGAGTAAAACTTAGGTATTCACTCTCTCCCGCAGGGGTACAACATCTACCCTGTTCTCCCCTTCCTTCTAATTCCCCCTTCTATGACCACCATCTCCAGCTGACCAAGGTTAGCTGTAGAATAATTTTTCAAACAGTCTCCTACTGGGCTCATGATGTTGTTGGTGGTTCTATGGCTTGATCATAGTAACTGCCTGACTGATGGTCCGGTCAAAAGATCCCCAGACAGAGCTCCGGCGACAAGCCTCGTGGTGGGTGAGTATGATCCATATACATGATAGCATGTATACTAATAGAACCGTGGGGCATGTGTCTAAAAATAACCTTAAGAATGTATAAGGTACCTGCAGCAACGGTTTTCGGTCATAGAGCCCTTGGAGCAGAGCTTCCGATTACAGATTCATTCGGGGTGTATTACAGATCCAAATATCATGAACCGGGATAGTGAGACAGACTGAGACGCTGTGTGTGCGTAACCTCTATGTTCCATTGCCTGTTTTCCTGGGACTGAACTTTCTGTTCTCCTTTGCTAGACGCCCTCAATGAGGTGCCGTTGTGGTCAGGTGCCAGGTGCTCTACTTGCAGTAGGCGTTCACTCGTCGACATATGTCCAGGCGGGGGGATAAAAAGCCGGGCTCCGGCTTCATACCTCCTGGAGCATGCGGCCAAACACGGGTTTTTGCGGGAGCCTTCGTGAACATCAGGCCCCCGGGGCTACGCTGCAAGGCACCCGGACGGGACTACAGTGCCTGGTCACCCCGAGGGGCTTCCTGTCCACCGGCGTAGTCCTTCTTGCTGAGGAAACGAACGGAAGGTACAGGGGGCATCACCAGGATCCTCCTGTGTAAGGCTGTCTTAGGCAGAGCTCCCATCACCACTGAGATGTGTGAGCCGGCCGCTTCCAGCTGGCCGATATGGTCGGGTTTCCATGAACTTAAAATCCAGATAATATGGTAAATGTCGGCGTAAAGCAAGGCTTTGCACATTTCTCTAAATCCTCGTGAGTGGTAGATGTGCATGTGAAGCTTTGCACATTTTTCTAAAATCCACATAGCTCGTAGATGGGCACGTGTTGCTTTGCCCATATTCTAAAATTCCACTTAGGTGGTAAATAGGCACGGGATTCTTTGCCCATTTCTCTAAAATCCTGTGAAGGTAAGGGTTACGCGTGCTGTCTTCGGTACCCTGGGTCCCACTCAAATGGTGTGTCTTGGTCGACACACCCTGGAGACATCACTCCCCTCACCTCTGAGGAGGGTGCTGGAGCTGCTGTTCCTGACCGGCCATTACGTCCGGGTGACATAAAACCCTAAGAAAGTCCGGAGATTAGGGTAAGAGTGCTCATATTGCGCACCTTCTAAAATCCACATGTGTGGTAAGTGTGCACGTTATCCTTTGCCGCTTTTCTTAAATCCACGTAAGTGGTGGGTGGGCATGTTAGGCTTTGCCACCCGTCTAAAATTCCTCCTAGGTGGTAGGTGTGCACGTTATGCTTTTGCCACTTCTCTAAAATCCCACGAAAGTGGTAGGTGCGCACGTTCTTCTTTGCCCACCTCTCTAAAATCCTGTACGGTGAGGGTTACGCGTTTTCGGACTTCGTTCCCTGTTTCGGAGATGGTTAGACCCCGATTTCCTGGGCTCCTCTCAACCAATGTGTCTCGATCGACGCACTCAATAGAGGCCCCGCCAACCCTCGATAGTCACGGTTAGCTAAGACGGAGGGCGCTGCGCGCGATCCTCTCCGAGGAGTTTATCACCTCGCTCCATGGGCTTGTCCTCGTGTAATGTTGCGTCCCTGCCCCCCATTCCGGAAAGGGTCACCTGAATGGCGAACAGTATTCCCTCCGCGGAGAAAACGGAGGTGCCTCATGTTCCATGATAGCTTGAGCCTCTCGCTGTCTTCCAAAAAGAACTCGCACACCAGCTGCATCAGAGATTGGCCGTCCTCAGCCTCCTGAATGCGCTGGCATGTCTACCTGCATTGCTACCACCTCTGATTATTGAATCATCTGCTGGTTGGGCCCCCCCCCCCTCCGCGCTGATGGTTGGGTTTGGCTTCCCCCAGCTAAAGACTACCCATCCGGGGAACACACAGGGGCTCTGAGGACCCGTGTCTCCCCGCCGGAATTGTACAGCTGGTTCCGCCTAGTTGGAACGGCGCTGCGCCGATCCCCTTTCTCGTGAGAACTGGGGCTTGTTCTTCCGCCAGCGGATAACTGCTACTGTCCCACCATGGACATGCGGTATGTCGCTCTCCCCCTGAATGATGTCTCTCCCGTCCGCTGCATTTGGTGGCTAGCGACGCCAGCGTGATAGCCGTTGGTGAGACTGATGACTACTCAGAGTTCTATAGGCTGCCCTCCAGAAGTGCCACGTGAACCCCCTAGAACGGTTGTATCCATCTTCATATGGACATTCTAAAATCCACATGCTGGTACGGTATCTTTGCCCACTTTTCTAAAAGTCCACGAAAGTGGTAAGTGCGCACGTTCTACTTTGCCCACTTCTCTAAAATCCTTTATGGTAAGAGTTACGCGCACAGCTTTGTTCTCTTTTTCTGAGTGGTCTAAAACTCCGGTTCCGCCTGGGACCCACTCCTCCTGGTATCCCCGCGATACTACTCTAACAGGTTGCCACTAAGCCTCTGAACAGCTGTCCTCTGTAAGGAGGTCAGCCCGGGTGACAGGCTCAGACTAGTAAGTGATCCAATAAGTAGGCTCTTGGTCGTATTCCCGTGGAGGAATCCTTCTTGATTCTAGGCCCTGGCGCCACCTCCGAGGAGGTTTCTTTGGACACAGCTGGTACGGTGGCCCCTGCCGTCCCGCAGTTCTGGGCACCGAGCCAGCCGCCCTCATTACACCAGAGGTCAATCTTGAGAGACTGATTCCCATGGTAGACTACTGGTGGCCTGGGTTCGACTACCAATCTTGTCCCAGTGGGGCCTGCACACTGTGAGGCTCTAGTAATGTCACTTGGCAGCCTAGGCTTCTGGCCGTAGAGAGTAATGTCACTGACAGCCGTCTAAATCCAGGACAGGGGCAACTCCCATAGCAATATGGAAAAGTTGGTACTTAGTGCTCGCCATGGTTCTGGCTTGCACTCCCCCTCAGCATGGGCGGCGGGGGGTGGCGTGGGTATACCGTTCCCCATAGCGATCCCTAGAGGACGTAGTTTGAAGTTCCCTTGAAAGGGAACGTCTTTGGTTACTTATGTAACCATGGTTCCCTTAGGGGAACGAGACACTGCGTCCTCTACTTTTTTGTGCCATGCTGCGGACACAAACTTCAGACAAAGAAGTGAATGATGTGCGCTACCGGCACCTATTTTTTACTAGTTGCGACGGTAGTGACGTCATAGCTGTCGCCGGCCAAACAAGTTGGTGTTTTGTTTTTTTTTTATTGCAATGGAGGCTTCAACACGGTCACGACGCGGCTGGCCCCATAGCGACCTAAGACGCGATTGTCTCGTCCCCTCAGGGAAACCTGGTACGCAATAACACAACTTAATAATTACTCACAAGGCGGGTTTGTTTTTTTTTTTTTCGGTGGTTTGTGGGTTTTTTTGTCCAAAATTAAGAACGCTGGTTTCTTTCATTAAAACAATAGTGTAAGGAGAATGAAAAACAAATGTTGTTATTATTATTGATGATTTTTTGTTCAGATATATTATAACACAACTCTTATAAGAATACATTATAAAGAATCAATTCATTTTAACTAAGTAGTTTCTCTAATTAGGTTACAGTAGATGCTTTTAATATGATGAGTATAATTTACTATTACGAGGGTGGTATGGATATAGGACTACGAGACAACACCCCACCCCACACTATAAGATATATATATATATATATATATATATATACAGTAATAAGTTATCGTGGCATTGATAAGTAGTTTACTTACCTACATAAAAGGCATACTTGGAAAATAACTTGAACTACTAACGCCAGTCCACTTAAAAAAATTAATTACCAATTTTATTTATTAATTTTACAAATATTTTTTAGCTATCTTGATCTTGAAGCCCCCTTTGGAAGTTCCTGACACCCCCCTAGTGGCCCCGTCCTCCAGTCAGAAACACACAGGTCTATTGCAAAAACCTACAAAGTAAACCACGGGCCAAGGTTGCCATTTGGGAATACAAGGGTTGGATTTTATGGACAATAAGGTCTAACTGCACATTCTCTGTCATTTTAGGGTTTAGATTCGGTTGTCTCCCTCAGCCAAGCCTCCAAGCTGAAGGAAACTGAAGCATCACACTGGAACTGCGGGTCATGGATGTTGTCAGGAGTACTTCGCTGACCCACATCCATTTGCCGGTGAGCATCTGCCCTCTCTCCCCTCTTAGCTTTTAAAATGGTCCCCCACTGAAAAAATAAAAAAATCTACCCACAGTGTCCGTTTAGTGGATTCGCCGCTCTAAACAGCTACAAAATCTCAGATACCCCACGTCCTTTGCATTAATTCTGTCCCATTTTTGATCTCTTACGTTATACGCCGCTGGGTCCCTAAGCGTGACCTAGTATCCGTCAGGTAGGGGGCCCAGCCGACAGCGCTAAAACACTGATTGTGCTTTTGACAAGCTCATTTGTCCATCTTTTCCCTTTAGAGTATTTCAAACCATAAGTCACACAATCACAAAACCTCCATCACGTCCCTATCACTCTTCCACCGGGCCCGCCCCTGCATCGCTACTCTCCTTTCCCTCTGACCTTTTCCTTTTTTTCTTTTCCTTCTCCTGTTGGTCCTTTCCTTCCTCATTCACTGCATCTGCTTCCCTCAGGAGCCTTGAAATCTTATCTTCGTGAACTTCCTGAACCTCTAATGACCTTTGAACTCTATGATGAATGGATTCAAGCTTCAAAGTAAGTATCAATAGTCTACCCCAATACACACTCCATTACCATTTGCCATTTTCAGATTTCACCTTTACTCAATTCCAAAACACACCCTGATAGTAAATGTGCATCATAGAAACATCTATTTGATGTGCGTTTTCATCTGGAAGATGTATTTTTAAAGTGTTTGCTCATGTGCAGTATGTTTCTAAGACATTTCCTGTGCTAAAAAACAGCTAAAATCATCTCCCTGGACGGGCCAAAGTTTTTTTTTTTTTTTTTTTTTCATGTCAACTGGTTTTAGAGGAGACCCGAAGAAAGTGGTCAAAACCTTTCTAAAAACTTACCACACTGTAAAAAATATTGTGATTTTAACAGTAAAAGACTGTAAAAATGCTACAGTAAAAACCTGTTAACTGGTTAACAGTAAGTTTCCATACTATATACGGTGAATAAATGTAATTACATTTAATATAATTTTACAGTAAAATACTGTTAAAAAAATACGGTTTTTGGAAGTGAAAAAGAAAAAAGTAATTGTATAATTTACAATGAAAAACCAAATTGACACTCCCAGAATTCCCTGCACGACGCTAATATTGGATGTTCTTCTTAGTTTGTTTTCTTATCAGTGTGTACATAGGTTTAAATTACATTAATGTTACTAAATTAATGTTTATTGCATTATTTCAGTGTCATGTGTGTCACCATGATGGGGTTTAGTGTTTGTGTGAATGACACTGTGCACCTTCGATATACTGTATAAGTATTGTCCTCCTCAGCTCGTAGAAAAGCTGTTTGAGATGAGCTTTGGTTCATCATGTGACTTTTTCATCACCACCAGTTTATGGCTCAAAACAGATATTAACCCTTCAATATGTTGGTTTATTAACATTACATCAGTTAATGAAATACGGTATTTTATTGTGAATTTAAGTTAAGTCTGTAAAACCTAAAATGTTGCTACCATATTTTTTACGGTGAAGTTCTGGCAACCACAGCTGCCGGTACCGTAAATGTCACCTTTTTTTTTTTAACAGTGTAGCCTGCTAAACCAGCTATGACCAGCTGTAGACATCTAGAAAATATGTTTATGACTTAGAATATATGTAAAACTGCTTTTTTAAAGATGCATATCAGCTGTTTGTACACAACAGATGTTTTGCAAATGAAGCCCTCTGTAACTGAAATCTTGGAGATTTACATGTGCTCTCTGGATAGTGAGCCATCTACCTATCCACCTTATTTTTCAACGTGGAAGTAAGCCGTTTTCTGTGAATGTGTGAGACTTTTGGTTCATTAGTCTCTGTAGGGAAATAACGAGAAGAATAACAAAAGTGCAGTAAACAGTAAAACTGTTTTCACTACAAACAAGTGTGTTCATAATTAAGATAATACATTAAAATAAAATAGTAAGAAACAACAGTTTGCAATATCGAACAGCAAAACTAACTGTTTTGTACAGCTAAAAATAGCTGGAAGTGAATGACACCGACACATTGTAAATTTACAAATGGCCACGCCCGCACTTACGGGAAAAATAAGGTGGATAGCATTTAAGACACTGAAAATTAACAGTATGCTGCTTTCTGAGATACCTTCTTACAATATAACATATGCTTTACAGATAATTGAATTACAATATTTTATCCTAATATTTGTGTTTGTTTGTATGCTTATTAGAGTAATATGTTAGCTTAGCAACATGCGCTAATGCTGAACTCAGTTGGAATCACCTTTATCACCGAAAATTAACCATGGTTTTATTATAATAAAAGTGTAACCATGTTTTTTTGGCATATTGACTACCTTTTGTTCAACCACAGTTTTACTACAACTACCATAGTTAAACTATGTAGCAAAACCATGGTTAATTTGTGGTTACCATGGTTTAACAATGTTTTTTAGTAACCATGTTTTTTTTTTAATAGTAAAACCATGGTTAATTTTCATAAAGGCAAATATGAGTTGTCAATTCTAAAACTCTTACAAAAAAAGATTTCAAGTATATTTTCCAAGTATGCTTTATGAAGTAAATATACTAATGTCAATGTATTAGAAGTAACTCACTTCCTCTCAGTGAACTACTAGTATAATAGATTGTTATACTGAATTGTATGTAAGTGAACTTAACACTAAATTTACAGTGGAAGATTTGTCAGTAAAATCAGGCAAATGCTTATCTTTTTCTGTGTTTGTTGATAGCACTGTGGAGAAAAAAAAAGATTAAGTTTATTCATATTCTGTATACGGTACCTCATGCATCTCTCCCTGTGTCTTTTCTCTAGTATTCAAGATATGGATAAAAGACTCCAAGACCTTTTGTGTACATGTGAGAAACTACCAGCAGACAATCTGAACAACTTCAGGTGTGTGGCGCTTGTTATTTACTTATTGTTTGTTATTTCTCTCGAGGCTTTTGTCTTTGAATGAGTCATGAATGCAAGAGCTCATTAAAAGAGAGGAGTGTCAAATCTCTGTCATATCATGAGCGAAACAGCAGTTCCTTCACTGACAGGAAGTGGGCATGTTTCTGAAATAATCAGAGTTCATTAGTCTTACAGAGAATATTTTTGAGTACGGAAATGTCCTTCAGTCCAACCTGTTTAGTGTGCCAAATATACAGACGCTGTCTCTGGCAAAGACAAATTCAGCCTTTTGTTTCGCCTTGACTGATTTGACCAAAGACTAAGAGCCACACAATAAATATTACATAATTAATCCAGGATTAAGTTCAAACAAAGCTTCCGTTTAAGAAAATAAGGATGCCTGTTCATATGGATTATGCTTTTGGCACGTCTTTACTTCTAGCCAAGGTTTTCCAGATATATGCTGTGGGTCTTGGATGTTTGACTGCACCTGCCTTCTGTCAAACCTACTGAAATATTGATAATATACAGCGACAGGAATAGCAAATGGAATGCCAGGGCAGGGCTAAACCCTTTGGTCAAACTGAGATTAAAACTGAATTATTATTATTTTTTTTCAAAACAGATATTTAGTTAAGTTCTTAGCCAAACTCACGGAGCATCAAGACGCTAATAAAATGACGCCAGGTAATATTGCAATAGTTCTTGGACCCAACCTGCTGTGGACACATTCAGAAGGGTGAGTGCATGTCTTCCGTTTGGATTATTTCTTACATTTATGTGGAGAGCAGCAAATTCACAAAGCAATTTAAAGGGACAGTTCACTGAAAAAATGAAAATTCTGTTATTACGTACTGTACATATGACTTATTTTTCTTCTGTGGAGCACAGTGTTGTTACTGTAAACTAAAACTAATAAAAAATAATTTTCTTGAAATAAAAGTACAATAAGATATAAATATTAGATACAAAATTTAGAATATGATAAAAATAGAAGTTCAAGAAGTGCTAAAATTGCTCAAACAGAAACAAAAAATAAAGTAAATCGTAATATACAAATATTGACCAAGAAAAAGAAAAATTTGCGAAGCACATACAATTATTTAAGCTAAATTAAATCTAAAAATGTACAAATAAAAGCTAATTCAAAATAATAAAAACTATAATAGTATCTAAATAATACTAAAATAAAATTGTTTGAAGAATCCATACTACAACAGTTCATAGTGGCCTTGTCTGTCAAGCTTTAAGAATGATAAAAACACACTATAAAAAGTTCATACAGATTTTGCACTATATTGAAGTCATTTGAAGTCATGCAAAGGTTTTCTGTGTAAAACTGACTGATATTTGTGACCCTGGATCATAAAACCTGCCAAAAATACATTGTATGGGTCAGAATTATTGATTTTTCTTTTATGCCAAAAATCATTAGGATATTAAGTAAATATCATGTTGCATGAAGATATTTTGTAAATGTCCTACTGTAAATATATCAAAACTTAATTTTTAAAACTTAATATGCATTGCTAAGGACATAATTTGGACAACTTTAAAGGCGATTTCTCAATATTTTGATTTTTTGCACCCTCAGATTCCAGATTTTCAAATATTGTATCTTGGCAAATATTGTCACTGTGGTCGCTGTGAAATGTTGTTTTATGGAGAAGAACTACATGAGGATTGTTAAAAATTTAACCTTTTGTGTTCCACAAAAGAAAGAGTCAATCAGTTTTGGATGGACATAAGTGAATTACAATTTTAGGTATACTACTCCTTGAATGTATCTAGTAGTTGTATATTTTGACATTTGTAATGTGTATGTCAAATGGGTCATTGATCTTCACAGGAACATGACGGAAATGATGACCACCATGTCTCTGCAAATCGTCGGCATCATTGAGCCGATCATCCAGCACGCTGACTGGTTCTTCCCTGGAGGTTCGATAAAAAGAGTCGTGAAAACATATTCGCACATACACACGAGCGTGTTCTCCTGCGAGATTTGGACTGATTTGTCTTTGCTATTCTTAGATATTGAGTTCAACCTGACAGGCAGCTACGGCAGCCCGGTCCACACCAACCACAACTACAACTACAGCTCCATGCCCTCGCCCGATATGGACCAATCAGAGCGCAAGCTGCAGCATGACCAGAGCCGACGCCCACTCAGTGTTGCTACTGACAACATGATGCTGGAATTCTACAAGAAGGATGGGTAGGTTGTTCTGCACTCTTGGCTCTGTCTGCCTCCTCCATCTCTCCTCTTTTCCTTTTCCGTCCCACACTCTTCCTTTAGCTTCTCATACCATCGCTAATCTTAAAGGGACAGTTCACCCAAAAATGTAATTATGTCATCATCGTTCCAAACCTGTACGACTTTCTTTTTTCCATGAAACAAAAGGTACATTATTTGAAAAGATATCCTGCGCAATCTCGCAATATGGCTTAGTGTGATATATCAATCAAAAAGCGGCAAAGGCATGTTAACAAATGCTGTGTGTTTCAGAGTGAAGCGTGGCACTGTGTTTATTTACACATGAGCAGCTCACGATCCAGTGTTTTCAGCTTCTCAAAGCAGCATGGTTCACCGTAAATGCATCTGCTCTTAGTTTGAGTCGCTTAAAATGTGCATTTGGGAACACGACATGCTTCATATTTTTGTAGACATTTGAACTATTGTTTGATTGACGCTTTTTGACGAGTCTTTTTGTGAAATAAAAAAATGTTGATGGTTGAATGTTTGAAAATTAAGACAGCCATAAATATTAGTATTGCAATTAAAACAGGGAGTACTACGCTGTAAATGTGAATTAACTTATATATTATTTACTTAATACTTAATTTATAAAAAAAAAAATATTTACAGTAACCTATTACATAGTAACTGTTTAGTAATTTGCTAATACTTTTATATTTTAATACACAAATACAATATAATGCTTGTTTGTGTGCTGTAATGATTATTTGTTATCGTTTTTTTTCTTCTTCTTTTTTGTCATACTGTATGTAATCACAACACGTTTTGGACATTGTGCAACCCCTTTAAACAAGCACAACAAATCTGAAGCTTTAAAAAAAATGTCACATTTATTTAGAAAAACACAATTACATTTTTCCCCCCAAGATCGTCCAGTGATTTTTATTTTTATTTTTCAAAATAATGAGTGGGTGACCACAAGTGTCTTATTACTTCAGAAGACTCGCTCATGAGTGGACCATTTACTATAGATGTATTTGTAGTATACTTAGCTTGAAATAAATATATTTCAAATATTTATTTTGGATCTAGGGCAGTATATTACTACTTATGTTCCACGGAAGAAAGAAAGTCACATGGGTTTGGATCAACATGAGAAAATGACAACAGACGTTCCTGTGAACTACCCTTTTAAATTAAACATCATTGCAGTAACAGCCTATTACTGACAGGGTTCGATAGTGCCGCTTAAACCAATTAGCAGCGGCGGATATCTAATGTGTTCAGTGACTAATTCACTTAGACCAGGACGTCAGTCACATCGTTATCCAGTAACCTTTCAGTGTCATTTGTTCTCAACTGGAGTTGAGCTCCGGGAACATCTCAGCCACTCCCACAATCTGCCCTCATTTGAATAGAGCTGGTCTCGGGCTGATGGGCTGCCACGGTCTCTATGGTAACGTGGATTGAGTATTGAAGGAGGGCCGCGGGTTGCTTATCTTTCACTGAGGGGGCTGGATTTCTGCCGCTATCGACAGAGACGCGTGGCAGATGTGCCAGGCTCTGACTCATGCCACCTGCAGTGCTCCAGCAGGTGGAAAAATAGCGCATACGGAGGAGGAGATCCAGACTTCTGTTCGATAGAGTCCCACTCCAGACTAGCTTACGACAAATATTGCGTTCTGGCAAATATTTGGCAAACAATGCTGATAAATTACCACATATTAAATACAAGGCTGTGTGGAATCATATTTGCAAGTGCTTTAATGAAATGATTAATGAAAGGAGAATAGCAGCCATTATAACTGGAGGGAACATGTCCACACTACTTTTAGATGTTGTTAATTTCACTCCCCTACTCTGTAAAAAAAAAAATGGTGACCTGCAATTTATACCTATATGTCTACCTAATCTAAGTGCTAAAATATTAAGTATTCATGTATTTAGGTTGATTTAGAGATATTAAGTAATATTAGTGATATTAAGTAATATTTTTTGATAAAAAAACACTGAAGTATTAAACATTTTTTTCAGTGTACACTATTTGGGAGGTTTATTTTGCTTGGCTACATTGTAGAGAAAAGTCAAAGTCTGAAAATTATAGAAGCTTGTTTCCACCACGGGGTTAAAAAAATGTAAATGCGGTTTTTTTATCACATTTTAAATTTTTGTTTCCCCCTGCGATTCTGAGTTTATGTCTCACAATTCTGTCTTTTGTTCTCAGAATTGTGTCAGAGAATTTTGAGATGTGAAATTAGAAGTGTGAAATATAAAGTCAAAATTATGAGATATATAGTCAGAATTGTAAGATATAAACTGCGAGATGTAAACTGAATGTACGTTTTTTTTATGTTTAATTCCATGGCAAAAAAATAATAATAATTGCAAGATGTTAACTCAAAATTCTGAGGAAAAAAAGTCAGAACCATGAGATTTAAAATCAGAATTTTGCAACAAATGAAGGTCAGAATTGTGAGATATAAACTCACAATTATTAAAAAAAAAAAAAGCCTGAATTGTTGAGATTTAAAAGTTGCAATTGACTTTTTTTTTATACTGTGGAGTAAACAGAAACCACAGTTGCGAGATGTAAAGTCAGAATTCAGAGAAAATACATGAGAAGTGTGAGATATAAACTTAGAGTTGAGACGTACACTCAGTGCCGATCCTAGACTTCTGGGGGACCTACGCAAAACTGTGTCGGCGGTGGCCGCGCTCGCGGAAAGCACTTGAGAAACAGTGTCTCTTCCATGGCTCGGTACGCTTACAACTCGTTTTTTTAGTCTCGAGTAAGACTGTGCGACATTCACATTACATGATTTGACTGATTTTTACTTAGAAATCATAATTCATGTTTTCATCACCGCTGGCCAAATTCAAAAACGAAATTAAATCATAAAATTAAATCGTATAGGGAGGATCGTCTCTGAGTAAACTCGCAATTGCAATAAAAAAAGTCAAAATTCTTAGTTCCTTTCTTGCAATTCGACGTTTTTACCTTTTTAATTTTTTTTATCCCGTGACGAAAACATGCATCTTTTACAAAATGATGCATTTAAAAAAAAAAAAGACATTTTCTGGAGTTACTATCTTTTTTCTTGAAGCTTTAGCTTTTAAGCATTCATATTTAATCTGATATGAATATTTCCATGACAATCAGCCATTGCTGTATTTCCCTCACATTTCCTCATGTTAAAATGCTCCTGATATCTGCTGTCATTTCAAACGCACTGACAAGTTTTATAGATTACATAACAATTAGAGACTCTGATCCACTGTATTTTAGGACTGATGTGTTTTGTTATAGGGGAGGCTAAGTGTCTGATTGTTTATGTCCACAGCTCTCGGGGTAAAAGCAATTAGAGTAAATGAGGCTTAATGGTGTCGCAGCAGGCAAGAGAGCCAGCTGCTCATTTAGGCTGACACGTTCTCACCTCTGGATGGCCCTGATCTTCCAAACACTGCATGCTCTCGCCACACAGTTCTCATTTAGCTGTCCCCCCTGTCCCCATGTCATTTGCTTTTGCTTACTCTACAGACATTACTGTTAAATGTAAACTCACTGTGTTTCCTCTACACTCGTTATTTTATCCACACTTAACGCAGCATTAGGAAAATTCAAAGGTACCGTTCACCTTTTCTGTTATACTGTGGCTTTGTTTTTGGTAACACTTTAATAACTTAATTAGCAATCATTTAATTTCTGTATTGCTTAACAAGACAGTCAAGCATGTATGTTCAAATATAAAAACACTACTGTTCAAAAGTTTTTTTTCGGGGTTTGTTGTGGTCAGGTTATTTGTTTGCTTATTTATTCGATTTATTAAGCAAGAATACATTAAATAGATCAAAAGTGACATTAAAAAACATTTATAATTGTACAAAAGATTTCCATTTCGAATAAATACTGTAATATTACAAACATTTATATATTTTAATATTACAAAATAATACAAAAATATTAATCAGCACAACTGTTGTCAACATTGGTAATAATCCGAAATGTTTCTTGAAAAGCAAAATCAGAATATTAGAATGATTTTGAAGGATCATGTGACACTGAAGACTGGAGTAATGATGCTGAAATACAGCTTACATCACAGAATAAATTATATTTGAAAGCATATTGAATTAGAAAACCGTTATTTTAAATTGTAATAATATTTCACAATATTACGTTTTTTTTTGCTGTATTTTGGATAAAATAAATGCAGGCTTGGTGAACATAAGAAACTTCTTTAAAAAAAAAAAAAAAAACCACTTACCAACCCTAAACTTCTTGAACAGTGATGTGTAGTATTTCAATCATATTCTATTGTATAATTATATCGTTTGTAACAATTACAATAATTTATGTGTTGTAATGGGCAAGTTACTATAAAGTTGTTTTTTTAACCCTCTGACACAGGAATTATTAAATGACAAAAACTTCTTTGTATAAAGAAATAAAGATATATTTTTTATAAGAATATAATCATAATGTTATAGAGTTACACACCTGGCCTCTAACAAAATAATGACCTTCACCACTTTGTTAGTCTTTTTGAAATTGAAAAAAAAAAACACTTACGATGTAGAGCACAGTCATATAGAATTATGGGTAATGGTTAAAGATAATCACTCAAGGGGGTAGTTGGCATGATGCATCAGAGGGTTAACATTTCTGTAAAGTCACAAAATCTAGATGTTGTGTTTTCTGTAGTGGTTGTGATTGATGGTTTGTGGGTCTTTATGTGGGCAGTGTGGGTGTCAGAGTCATGGACACATCGTGGGTGAAGGGCAAAAGTTCCTCTACACTGGGCCGCAAAGCCTCATCCACACCTCCCAGCGCACAACCGCCCGGCTCTCCTGCGGACACCCTGATCACTGAGCAGCCCGGTGAGCTGGACACATCTCCAATCCCCACCCCCCCTCCTGGAGACAGGGGCAGGTAAAAAAAAAACACACACGATTCCCATCATCCTCTACATGTTTTCCATTGTCATTTCAATGTACTGTATACACATTTCACAGTAGAACTTGTTGCACCAACTAACTTGAGACCTCATTGTTTTCCATTCAGCAATTAACTCTTGCGTTCCCTGCATTTGTGTATTAATGACATAATTTCCTCTGCTCTTTCATGCTTTCCTTGTTCTACCTAATGTTTTATTTTTTGTCTTTATGTATAAATATAATTATTTATACAAATACAGTAGTGCAGTCAGTATGGCCGTGTACACACTGCAGCTAAATACGATTGTCAGTCCTCTTTTGAGTTCTTCATCCTGTATTGTACACACAGACTTCAGTTGTGTGACATCCGCATTCTGCAACCAAATTAACCGCATATACATTAAACCAAACCAAACTCAGTAACTAGTTCTTGTAATGTAGTTAAAAGCCCATGCGAGTCTCTCTTCTTCTGATGCGAGGCAAGAAGATCTCAGGGAAAGAGGTACACTACCGTTTGAATGCTTGGGGTTAGTAAAACTTTTTCATTTCTGTTCTTTTGAACTTTGATCAAAGAATCTTGAAAAAAAAATATCATAGTTTCCACAAAAATATTAAGCATCACTGCTGTTTCAACATTGATGGTTATAAGAAATGAGCAGCATATTAGCAGTGTTGCGAAGGTTACTTTGGATTAACCTAATTACAGATTACCCTATTTAAAATGTAATAAGTAGTGTAACTATTTCAATTACTTTATTAAAGTAAACTGATTACATTTGTTTACTTTTTGATTACCTTTCTGAATTTCTTACTACTGTTTTTAACTGTTAATCATTTTCAAACATTTGTGACCCTGGAGCACAAAACCAGTCTTAAGTCGCTGGGGTATATTTGTAGCAATAGCCAAAAATTCATTGTATGGGTCAAAATTATTTATTTTTCTTTTATGCCAAAAATTATTAGAATATTAAGTAAAGATCATGTTCCATGATATTTCCTACCGTAAATATACCAAAACTTAATTTGTGATGAGTAATATGCATTGCTAAGAACTTCATTTGGACAACTTTAAAGGCTATTTTCTCAATATTTAGATTTTTTTGCACCCTCAGATTCCAGATTTTCAAATAGTTGTATCTCGGTCAAATATTGTCCTATCCTAACAAACCATACATCAATGGGAAATCTTATGTATTCAACTTATTTAAAAAAATTTACCCTTATGACTGATTTTGTGGTCCAGAGTCACATACTGTATGAGGGTGAGTAAATGATGACTTCTAACTATCCTTTTAAGCGCCATAAAAAAATCACAGAGTACGCGTACAGTATGTTTCTTTGGCATGTTTCTAATTTGTCATTTCACACCCAAAACGATAATTTAGAGGATTCACTTCTGGATTTGAACGCAGTTGTCATTTTTGCAGTGTGTACAGGCCTATATGATCATTTAGTGTGGTTAAACCATCACAGTTTGGTAGGATTGGTCCCATGAAATGTAAGGCATTCTTGCTGTGGCTTCCTATTCATTCAATTTCACTAATAATAAACCCATAAGCCCATATGCAAAACATACATTAATGAAGTGAAGGTCACGCCATGGTTCAGTCACTGTGTTTAGGGTTTGCAAGGGATGGCTGATTTGACGGCTTACCTTCCCCCCCCCCCCCCCCCACCCCCACCCCCCCCCCCCACCCACCCCCCCCCCCCCCCCCCCCCCCCCCAACCCCACAACCCCCCCCCCCCCCACCACCCCCCCCCCCCTCTGACACTCTTTCAGGCCATGAAAGGGTTTTTGTGTCTGTGTTTAACTGCTCTGGGTTTTCACCATATTTAGAGACCTTAGAGACCTTGGTTTCAGCGCTATTCACCAAACTTTCTCTGACGTTTGGTTGTTCGAAGAGATTTTTTTTTCTTGCCTTGGTGCAGTGCGCAGACACAAGGTCATTTTCAGTGTAATTTTCTGTTTTCTTCTTTTTAATTTCAATGCATCGCTGTGCTTTTCCTCCCAGTGGAGTCAGATGGCGCCTGTTTTTTCATTGCTAAGCTTGCTGTTTGCTAAACCTGTTGCTCATTGCCACGCGCTAAACTGGCTAAATGCTCATACCAGCTTGAGACACACATGCAGACCAAAGGATCCTGAGAGTATTATCAATATTGTATAATGCTAGCGAGCCACAGCTGGAGCTAAACATCCACTTTCCTGTTGCGCTGTCATGCGTGTGCAGTTGACCAGAGCTCTCTCTCCTGTGTTTGCTCTTTATTGTTTTCAATATCTGCAGCTCAGACGACGTGTTGCCCAATCGGCCGGATTCCTCACATGTCTATTCGTCCCACGCGGAGGAGCGGCCACCCCCTCCGTACCCTTCCTCGTCCTTGTCCTCCCATCCTGGGCCTCACCACTTCTACCCCAAGCCCCCTCCCTGCGCTCGGCCCGTCGCCCCCGGTCCCGAGTCCAGCTCAGCTCCCCACCTCCGCCCCCTGCGATGGGTCGGCTCGGCCACCCCTTCCCCAGCCCAACCACACAAATCCCTCTTTCCTCCCACATCTCCTCCTCCTCACTCGATATCAACTCCAACCCCAAGCCTAGCTGCCTGCACTTTCCCAAACACGGCCCCGTGTGTGACGCGCCGCATGCCGCTCCGCCTGATGCCAATGCCTCGCCCCTCTACATTAAAACCCCTCTCGTGCTGACCCGCCACGACGTGTCCCTCGGAAACCCCCCTAGCTTCCCCTCCTCCGCCCTCCCGCCGTGGGCTGCCTGTCCATGTGCCCGCGAGAGAGGACCCCCCAGGCTGACTAGGTAAATACCACCTGCCTGCGGCCACCCCGCCTTCGCATAACACACTGTGACGGCCATCAGGGCTCCCCACACTGTCTGAGCGCTCACCTCAGATCACTCCATACTGGCTCCCACTTTTCCATCTTGTTTTTGGAACTTGCTTTGTAATGTTATTGCTTTTTCAGTCCCATCACGCAGATTCCGTAACATTCTCATTGTCCAGGGAAGCCTGAGGTTGCCTAGCAACTGAGGATGTTACTGGCGTTTAGTGAAAGTGGATCCTTCACCTAGAAATCAGTGCTGTCATTGATAGCTTTTATTAATATTTTGAATCAGTTCTTATTTTCTGCTTTTATTTTAATTTCAGTTCAAATTCAGTTTTGTTATTTTCTTGTGCTTTTAGTTAATGTGTATGTATTTTTATTTCAGTTATAGCTCTTTTAGTACATCAAGTTAAACTGAATTATAATGTTGCTTTGGCAGCTAGCTGAAATTAAAAAAAAATGTTTGTTTTTTTTATATTTAATTTCAGTTAACATTTATTTAGTTTCAATGAATGATTTAAAAAAAAAATGGTTTTAGTTTCAGTTTTAGTTTTAACCCTGGTAGAAATAAATACATTGATGGAGATGCATATGGTGACATGAATGTATTGATTGTGAAACTGAGTCAAGAGTTGTGTTTGATGTGCGTGAATATTAACACCAGCTCTGTTCCAAAACTAATGAGCTGCCCACCTAGGCATCTATTTTAGTCATCATAGGCGCTCTTCCAACACAAAGACTCCTCCAAACAATAGGAAACAGATTTATTCTGGCCTTATGAGATAGCTTTGGAAAAATAAAATTAAGGACTTCCCAAAATCAATTGCAATGATATAATCTGATTGCCACTTTACATTTACTCATTTCTTAGAAATTCCATCTAATTAAAATGCATCCATTCTGACAATGTCTGACAATATAGAGCACTACAGTGATTTTGTAGGCCAACTTGTAAGTTAGCATCACCCTGGTTCCCTCGACAAAACCCCAAAAGGGTTTTTTCATTGGCTTTTGGTTTATTGCAGAAAATTAGCTCTGTGATCAACAAAATATTCTTATGATTCTTACAGAATAATCTTCACTAAGGAGTTTTAAAGCCTAAATACTATCATCCGAAGTAAAAAAGCTTAAACATACACTAACCTATATAGGAACTGTGTTATGACCTGCAAAATGTGTTATCCGTGCAGCACTCTATTAGAGGAACTGTGAATGTTGAGTCTCTTGTGCACTTTGCTTGAGGGGTGTTTGTATGGCAATGTATGTCAGTGATCCCTTATGAAATTTAACAGTGGTTTTACTACAAAAAAACAAGGTTTCTATAGTTAAATCGTGGTAACCACAAATTAGCCATGGTTTTGCTATACACTATCACAGTTTAACCATGGTATTTGTAGTAAAACTGTGGTTATACAAATGGTAATCAATAATACACCCAAAAAAAAAAACATGGTTACTAAAATTTTACCACCATAAACCTATGGTTAATTTACGTAAGGGATTGTTTAAAACCCCATGAAATAGTTTGCAAGTGTTTAAACCAGGAAGTTGGGACGTGACATCGGGACTTGTTGTTAGTAGCCAAAATGCTTTAGCTTTTCTATCTTCATCAAAAGCCCAATGTATACTTCAGTTTCTGTGCAAAACCTTCTAATGTGCATGTGTTTGCGCACAGTAACAAATGGAGTATACTTTGAAAGGCTACGCATTTGCCATTGCGCATTCGCTAAGGATTTGCATTATATTATACTTTGGGCTTTAGCTGTGAACCATGAGAAGCTACTCCCTCTTGCTAATCAGAAATAGATGGTTTTAAAAGGAAATACATTCTTGTTCTAGAGGGCAGTTAATTGGACAAACATTTGGATAGTGCAGGTCACTATATTTAGTCTCTGACTTTGTTTTCCCTGAAGACAAATCTACATTTTAAATGTATATCTACTCAAAGTTTGTTTTGCTAACCTTTAAGGAGTACATCAACACATACAAAGCTAAAGGTATGGTCACATTTAACATAGTTCAGCAAAGTTTTTGACTAAAAAGCACAAACTCAAATTTCATTGGTTTACAGAGCTGGTGCTCATTTACGATATTAATTTCAGTTACAATTCGGTAGCTGCTGACAAGAAGGACAACAAGGCAGCTCACTAGATTTTGAAACACAGCAGGGCGACATAAAATGTAATCATTTCACTAAGATTAAAGTGTTCCCTACTTAATAGCCATCTGAATTTGAGAACCCTAAAGCCAAATGCACTGGTAAATTGTCATAAGGCTGAAACAATTTCCAAAATCAAATTGCAAACATCAATGTAGGCCATAAATTTAATTGAGGTGGGAATTGTGTATACGAATGCTCTTTTTTTAGACCATCAACCTCCCGGGTTGTTTGAAAGGTTGCAGGGATGTCAGTGGAATTACATGAATTCCCATCGCTTGACACCATCAATGCAATAAAGATCTATCCAAGATCTTTATTAGAGAGCTTAGCATCAGTAGAGCCAATATTAGCCATTTTACTAATGACTGTGTATTGCAATGGCACAGGTTCCCCTCCCCATCTACCCTCATGAGCCTTCATTCAAACATTGCAGGGCACTGCAGAGATTGAGTCATAGATGTGGCAGAGTCATACCAAATGTAGTCACATAGATGCAGATATTGCAGCATCATTCTCTGCATGTCTGCACGGATATAGATGTAGAGGACTCATGTGTCCATGTGTGCACATAGATTTATCTTCCCCAGAGTTTAGCAGAGAGGCGCCTGAATAGAGCTGTCAGAGTGAAAAACAGGCTCCACATGCTCAGTTATATTCAAGATACATACTGTGTGTGTGTGCGTGTGTGTGTGTGTGTGTGTGTTTGCTGGGCAAGGACACTCAATCCCCCTCTTGCTGACATGCATGAGAAACACTTGGTGTAAAACCACCTTCACATGTCTTTGGAAAAAAATCACATCACACCCACATAAAAGCAGATTCTAGTTGTGGATGTTCAAGCAACAACGAAAATGTAACATCTATTTTGTCACCATTTTGTTTACCTTCTTGTAGCTCATCTGGTAAAGCATGACGCCAGCAACACAATGGCCATGGGTTCGAGTCCCACGTCAGTTATGTCAATAATGTTATGTCAAGGTGCATTCAGACACGATCCAAACCAGCAGGATGTTATTTACCACTTAAGTCGCTGCTTTTAGTTTCGATGACGGGGGCGTGAGGGGTCCTTGCACGCTGTTAGTCATTAATGATAGAGTGGGTGCAGATTGATGGCAGGCAGTCATGTTTGTCTCTCTCTCCAGCACTCTGAAGAGCAAGGAGCTCTCTCCTGTGATTGGCCACAAGGCTGTGCAGGCGTCAGGAGCAACAGTGCCCCCTGTCAGCGGTCAGCAGAGCAACAGCCAGTCTCCCCACTCTGCGGAGCACAGCCCCCACACCTTACACAAAGGTCCGTCCCACTGGGATTCCACTTTAATTCAATCTACAGATAAAATCCTCTTTAAATCTGGTATAATGTCAGCCTTGGGCGATCAGATCACTGTATGCATCTGGTAATAACACGTTTCTGATTCTGTCAAGGTGATTTTGTGATGACATACATCAATATTTGCTCTGTATTGTACTGTGAAGTCTTTTGTAAAATGCTTGTTTTGCTACAGTGATCAGTGTTATGTTGGTATGCAGCTGCATTTGAAAAGAAATATAGGTAAAGTGACTTGAATACAGCTTAATTTCTGAATTAAAAGGGGGTTTTAGGGGACATAAATTAAAAGATCAGAATGATATAACTCTTTATATAATGAGAAAAAAGACTAAAATAATGCAGTTCTTGAAAATTAAACCTTGTTAGTTTGGAAAGATCGTATTTCTTAGAGCAAGAATATTTTAACAAAAACTGTTTATTGTTTACATTAAGGAAAATTATTTAAGATATTGAGTCTTGATTTCTGAAAAATGTATTAACATAAAGTACATTCATGCTTAAAACAATAATAGATACCTGTCAGTGGTTTAAGAAAAACAAGTTTTGAAACTGAATTCAAAGAGAAAACAAGTTTATTTTTCTTAACCTGATGACAGACATATTTCATGTTTTATGCATAAGCTCAAATACTTTTAAAATAGTTTTCAGAAAATAATACTTAAAATCTAAAGTCACATTGAAGAATTGATTTATTGATTGATTGATTGATTGATTGATTGATTGATTGACTGGTTGATTGAATGTTTCAGGTTGTGAAATGTCATTTGAGCAATCCCCCAAACTTAATGATATTATTAAAAGTAATAATTACATTATATTTTTTTTTAAACTCCTCTACTGTGAAGGGTGTATTTAAAAACATTAAAAATAATTAAAAAAAATGATTAAGATGTGTACACTGACATGCTTTCAAGGTATAAGGAAAATATTATTACATTTATTTTTACTTCGGATCAGAATCGTAAAGATATTCTAAGATCCATTGGGCCAATTCACCCTTGAAGCACTTGGAAATCTGGGATCTGCTCACCAAAAACAAATGTTGTAATACCCGGTGTAAATAGGATCGTAGTGTAAAGGTTACTTGCATGCATTTTTGATTTTGTCTTATCTTTCTCTTCTTACAGCCTCTAAGAAACTGGCCCCTGTGCCACCCAAGGTTCCCTACGGCCAGTCGGGGGGGATGTCAGACCAATCCACAGGTCAGCCGTCTCCGGTTAGCCTGTCCCCCACTCCCCCAAGTACTCCCTCCCCATACGGTTTGGGCTGTCCCCCTGGACACGCGCCCACCTCTTCCCCTGGCCAGACCCCATTAGGGGGACCCTATACGTTGTCCTCGCCGCCCTCTTTGACTGGTACGCTCACAAAATCCCGACCCACCCCAAAGCCCAGGCAGAGACCCAGTCTACCCACGCCCCAGCAACCACCGTCCCCTCGACAGCCCCCCGCCCATGGAGCGGGTACTTGACGGATTGTCCCCCGGGGAGAGCATGTCTACAGGTAAACATGCCTCAGTGGCAACATCACAAGTGGGAGTCCAGCGTCAATCTCTCAAACTGTCTGTCTCTCCGTCCTACGCAGGCGATGGACTTTAAGGAGCCAGATCCCCTTATGAAATGTGAAGACATTTGTCTTAAATATGGAGTGCCCATAGATTCAGTTGCCTTTGAGATGTATAGTATGATAATTATTTTGAACCCCTAGGATTATATTTTAGCTCAAGGATTTTAAGAAAAATGGAAACAAAGGGAATTCACTTAAAGCTCAAGGACATAATGTATATATTTTACTACAAAATGAAGTGTGTAATTCTTGCATCACCAGTGGAATTGTAAAAATAATGACTTTCCATACAGAGTTTCCACAGACTCTTCTGATCCACCACAAACAGGTAGTCTTGCACAAATTTCATGCCAATGCTTGAGCCAGAAGTTGTTGTTTGTGTCGGACCACTCAAACAAAGCAAGCAGTGTTTTTGCACAAATTGTTTGCATGGAAAGAATTGTCAGGAACTTGCTGAAAATCAACTTCAAGTTGATTAGCTTTACTTTCAACTTTTAGGGGTACAGGTGCAGTCACATTTACCATTGTTCAGCGAATTTTCACGGGTCCAGTCATTTCAATTGGAATCCATGCGATCAGGAATATCCAGGCTAGAGATTTCGCAAAGAGTTTAAATTGGTCACATGGCTGAAATTCGTCAACTTCAAATTTATGGGTAGCTTTGCTTTCAACTTTCAGAAGTACATGTGTATTCACATTTTAGAAATTACACATGAGGTTGAAAGATTTTCCCACACAGATTTCGTAAGAGTTTCAAATTTGTCACACTGAAACATTTGGCAAGCGCTTGCCAAAAATCACTAAATCCAATTGATTTGCTAACTTTACATTCAACTCTCAGGACTGAAGGTGCAGTCACATTTACCACCAAGTTCATAAAAGTCTCATAAAGTTGCCTCTAAACAACAAAATACAAACAAATTGAACTTCAGGTGGTCACGTTACCGACTGCTATGTTGACCAGACTTTATGCCGCATGTCAAAAGTCTGGCTACATGAGACTAACCTAGAAAGAAGCATTTTAACATGCAAAGAATTACACACTTCATCTTTGAATTTCAGGATGAGCCCTATAGTAATTTTCTCAGCTTTAGTGTGAGACTGTTTCTCTAAAGTAAGGTTCTGTGGTCTTTGTATCGTTCTAGTGGCCCGCTGTATGGCACTGATTGTATGTTCTCTCATGTGAGGCATGTCTGTCAGTCATTCTCCTGAGCACTGATTGATGTATGACTCTTTTATCCCCTGTCATCGTTGTGCACCTTGCAGCTGTGTGAGGCCAGGGACTGAGTGTGGGCTGAGTGTGAGGGGGACATTTAGGGTAAGCCAGAACCTGCTGTGCCCGTGCCATAGCCTCATCTCACACCGTCTGGCCTGGTGCTGTGGCTGAATCTGGGGCCACCTACTGCAGCCTTGCTCTCTGTCTCATACCGTAACACTTCCTTCTGCAGCTTTGTTATTCTCTCCCAGTCACGGGGCTGTCCTTGGCTTCTTCATTCTGTCAGTGTAGTCTGTGCATGGTGTGAGACTGGTCTATGCATGGCTTATGGCCTTACTTTTCTGAGCAACATCACACATTTGCCAACGTCGTCGCTTATGAAGTCCATCTCAACGCCTCCGGCCCTGACCTCACATCGTGATCCATTCCCCCACCCAATATCCCCACCACCACATAGGTACCCAGGTAAACCCCAACCAAACTCTCTTTGAGTCGAGTCCATCGCAGGACGACAGTACAACTCTTCGCCCCCCACAGTCGTGACTACACCATCTCGCGTCCATCTCATTCTTACACAGGGGAGGTCATCACAATCAGATACAGTCCACCAATCCACATAGTCCACTGACAAGTTTCTTAATGTTACCAGATTTTCAATTTGCACCCATCTTGTTGTCTATGTGTGGAGTATTTTGTTCATTGTGGTCAGTGTTGGGGGTAACGCGTTACAAGTAACAATGTTATGCGCGCATATTTCTTGTCGTTACTTTTTACCTTTATACTGCAGTACTTTTTCAAACATGGAACATGTAACAAGTTTAGTGTTGTTTGGCAAACATTACATAAACACGTAATGGTAAACAGCACATAAGTAACATAATGGTAACAGCGCATAAGTATCACAATGGTAACAGCGCATAAGTAACATGTAACGTTAACAGAGCATAAGTAACACAATGGTAACAATGCATATGTAACACGTAACGTTAACAGAGCATAAGTAACACAATGGTAACAATGCATAAGTAACACGTAACGTTAACAGAGCATAAGTAACACAATGGTAACAGTGCATAAGTCACACGTAATGTTAACAGAGCATAAGTAACACAATGGTAACAGTGCGTAAGTAACACATAATGGTAATGGCACATAAGTAACACATTATTACTAAGTAATGTTACTTTTCTGTTAATTATCTGATACAACTGGAAACGTCCAATTACAATGAACTTACGTATAGTGTCTTCACATGGTTAAATTGTTGCGGATAAATAGCATACTAAAGCCACCTTAAAATCTGTAACAAGCATGTTACAAACATACACATGTGTAATGCATTTTCCAGAAATTGTAATTCCAATGTAAAAACACTTATGCAGTCTTTGTGTGACATTTAAACAACCATAAATGTGGTTTCATGCTATATTTGTTGTTGTGGGCAAATCATGTCGGGGACAAATACTTTTCACAGCAAAATTACCTAAAAATGTCTACAAAGCAAGCAGCAAACCACCAGAGAGCCTTGGCTAATTGACGCCTGTACAAAATAACACAAAAATATCACGTTACTTTTCATAAAAGGTAACAATGTAATCGAATTAGCTACTAGTGCATGTAACGCGTTACTATTTAAAGTAACATTCCCCAGCACTGATTGTGGTGAACTGTTGATTCTATTCTTGTTACTTTCTGAAAAACTGCAAAAAGCTTTATGTGTACTTTATATTTTATATGAGCATAGCAGAGATTTTGCACTGAGGCAGGACAGGTTTAATTTCAAATGAAACAGATGTTTCACCTTCCTTCCCAATGGCTCAGTGTAACAGAATCCCTGTGCAGAATGCCAGGAAACAGTCTGATGTGCCCCTCTCCTGCTGCAACACACATTCAACACCCTTCGCTGACTTCGCCTCTAACAGTGGTCTGGGAACTGAATTTGCTTTTTTGCTCTCTCTCTCTCCTTGTGTTGTTTTCAACATCCTCATCATCGCCATTTCCATCATTTCTCTCTGTACTGTAAACTTGTCTTGTCGCTTCACTTTCGTGGCCATCGCTCTCATTTGCATGATCCTATAGCAGATTTCTTCAGTTTGGAAATTCCCTCCATCAACGTCAATCTGGACAGCCTGTTGGACGAGTTCAGGGTGCTCCCATGTCGGAGCTCCTTTGCTGCGGTCAGCTCTCCGGAGGGGGAGTCCGTGTCCGAGGAGGAGGGCCAAAGCACCACGCTATGACCCCTGAGCCCACCCAGCAGCATGCCAGCTTCGCCCAGAACCCGTCCACTTCTGCTGAGGCCCAACTGGAACCCCACCTTGGCCAAACCCTCAGTCACGGATACTTCATGAGAGACTCGACAAGACGCCAACCACACAACAGGTGCCATAAAAAAAAGCAACAGAATGGATTTCGTTCAAATTGCCACTGGAGGAACCTGGAGTTTTGTGTTCCGATTCCTGTTTCTCTCTGAACGATTCTGTCTGTTTCATTTTGTTGTCGTGTTATTGGTTTCGTTTGATTGGGATGTTTTTATTTCTGCCTTATCAGAGCTGCAATTATAATACAATGCACATAGGGAGCAGTCTGCTGACTTTAAAGGAACCTCATACTCTTTGTCTTGCTGGAGGCTTTGAACTGAGACCCACCCTCATGGTATGAGAGTAGGCCGTCTTTGTTTTCCCTACAGGGTCCATGCTATGCTCTTTATAGATGACTTGGTGGCATATAGCATGTTTAAGTCTTAATTTTGCAATGCTGAGGTCTTTCTTTCTTTCTTTCTTTCTCAATCTCTCTAACCTACACTAATCACTGCTTTAGCAATCCAATTCAGTTGACCTTTCGCTAAGTCCCGCCTTAAAGTGCTACTGACCAATCTGGCCTTAGCAACTGTTGCTGCCCATTATATTATCAGACAAGTGCTCATTTCTAAAGTAGATCTATGGACAGACTGTGTGTTTAAATAATTTTGTAAAATTACATTTAAAACTATCAAAGATTACATTAAACGTCTCGGTTACGTATGTAACCCTCGTTCCCTGAAGGAGGGAACGGAGACGTCACGTCGGAGGACCGACGAAATTGGGATCTCGCTTAGAGGGACCAATCTACTTCGAGTGTAAACTAAACGAGCCAATGCACATTGGCATGCGATTATTGCATCCAGCTGCTGCTGATCACAGCGTGAGTATAAGTAGGCAGCAGATGCAGAGCATATTCAGCTTTTCACTTCGGAGCCGAGCCGGTGAACACGGACGCTCTCAGCGGTGGTGGTACAGGAGCTGTGGCGACGTGACGTGACGTCTCCATTCCCTCCTTCATGTAACGAGTGTTACATACGTAACCGAGACGTTTTTTTCAGTCGGTCACTCTCGACGTCACGGCGGAGGACCGACGAAATTGGGATCCTAACAAAGGGCCACAGCTACTGCCCCTTCCAGTGTCCTGTGGAAGCCACCTGCGCCCCTATTTTTTGGCGTAGGCCAGGGCTTCTTCACAAGAGGACCAGCTACTGCTGCAATGGCACTACCCAATGAGTAAGACTGGATAACACTGGGAAAACGTACCCGTTCTATTTGGAACAGGGGCGTTACGGAAGCTCGACCCTTCCCGAAGGAGGTTTCGGAAGCATATACACACATGAACATCCCTTAGGTGCAAATGGAAGAATGGAGGTGATTGAACCCACTTGGAATGACAGAAGTCTGCCGGGGAAACACAGGCTCAAAGCTATGCCGTGGACTTTACACATATGAGATCCACTTAGGCCTTACATATGGAAACCAGCCTTCTACTGGTTCTCGAGGATTCAACAAGTGAAGGCCTGCCGTCGGACGCTCCGCCACGTCTGGTTGCCGAGGGGACGGAGGAGCTCAACAGTGTCTACTATATGGACTCTCTGGAGTTGTTTTTGCAAGCCGACCCGAAGCCGGTGCCCTTCAGTGCTTCTACCCGTTTGAGGTGAGAACACAAAATGATACCGGCTCTACATGAAGGCTATGGAATCTAGTGAACGTGTTGGGGGTCGCACAGCCCACAGCTCTACAAATATCTGTCAACGAGGCGCCACGAGCCAGCGCCCAGGAGGATGCAACACCTCTCGTTGAGTGAGCTCGCAACCTGAACGGGCAGGGCACACCCTGTGCCTGATAAGCCAGGGTGATGGCATCCACTATCCAGTGGGCCATCCTCTGCTTTGAGACGGCATTCCCCTTCTGCCGGCCTCCGTGACAGACAAAGAGCTGGTCTGAGGTCCTGAAGCTTTGTGTCCGGTCTACGTAGCACCTAAGGCTAGGACGGGGACAGAGCAAAGCTAGGGCTGGTCTGCCTCCTCCGAGGGCAGCGCTTGGAAATTCACCACCTGATCCCTGAAGGGAGTAACGGGAACCTTGGGCACATAGCCGGGAAGGGGCCTCAGGGTTACCTGGGAATCAACCGGCCCAAACTCTAGGCACGAATCGTTGACCGAAAATGCGTGCCGGTCCCCTACCCTCTTGATAGAGGCCAATGCCAGCAGGAGCAAAGTCTTCATTGAGAGGAACTTCAGCTCAAAGGCTCAAACGGGGCCTGCTGTAGTGCCGTGAGCACCAGACTCAGGTCCCAAGAGGGTATAGAGGGGGGCCGTGGAGGATTTAACCTTCTCGCCCCCTAAGGAACCTCATGACCAGGTCATGCTTCCCTACCGACTTCCCTTCTACGGGGTCATGGTTAGCAGCGATCGCGGCGACATGAACTTTAAGGGTGGAGGGAGACAGCCTTCGCTCAGACCCTTGCTGCAAAAAGGACAGCACAACACCGATCGGGCATCTCCGGGGGTCTTCTCGGCGAGAAGAACACCACTCAACGAACAGGTTCCACTTCAAAGCGTAGGCGTGTCTCGTAGACGGTGTTCTCGCTGAAGTGATGGTGTCAACTACCCCTTGGGGTAGGCCACCTAGAACCTCCGCGTCCCGTCCAGGGACCAGACATGAAATTTCCAGAGGACTGGACGCGGGTGCCAAAGGGTGCCCCGTCTATGAGTCAGTAAATCCTTCCTCAGAGGAAACGGCCAAGGAGGGGCTGTCGCGAGGAGCATTAGTTCCGGGAACCAGGTCCGGGAAGGCCAATAGGCCACCAGCAGGACCTGCTCCTCGTCCTCCCTGACTTTGCACAGGACCTGTGCCAGAAGGCTCACTGGGGGAAAACGCATACTTGCGAAGGCCCCGCAGCCAGCTGTGTGCCAGAGCGTCCGTGCCGAGTGTTCCGTCGGTCAGGGCGAAGAACAACTGGCAGTGAGAGGTTTCTGGAGAGGCAAACAGGTCCACCTGAGCGGCTCCTCTCCGAATGTCCCCAAACCAGCTGGACCGTCTGGGATGGAGTCGCCATTCTCCCGGGCGCACAGCTCGGGACAGCTCGTCGGCTGCCCGGTTGAGCAGCCCAGGAATGTGAACAGCACGAAGCGACCTCAGATGCTTCTGACTCCAGAGGAGGAGGTGGCGGGCGAGTTGCGATAAGCGACGAGAGCGCATACCACCTTGTCGGTTGATGTACGCAAAAGTCGCCGTGTTGTCCGTTCGGACCAGTACATGCTTGCCTCGTAAGAGCCCTTTGAGACGGATCAAGGCCAGGCGTACTGCCAGCAACTCTAGGCAATTGATGTGCCAGAGCAGTTGGGGGCCCGTCCAAACCCCCAACACTGCAAGCCCATTGAACGTGGCCCCCCAGCCGGTGGTTGAGGCATCTGTGCAACCCAGCATGCCTGGAGACCTGCTCCAGGGGCACTCCTGCCCGGAGGAACGCAAGGTCTGACCACGGGGTGAAGGTTTGGCGGCAGGCCGGTGTCACCTGGCCCCGGAAAGGTGCCGCGTTGCCCACGCCCACCTCGGGAATCGGCCATGGAGCCAGTGCTGAAGCGCTCTCATATGAAGCAGTCCCAGCGGTGCGACTGCCGCCGTAGCTGCCATATGCCACAGGAGCCTCTGAAACAAATGACTCAGTGGGCCGCCATCATGTCTGAATGTATTCACGCAGTTCAAACCGACTGAGCACGTTCTGCCGGAGCGTGTGTCTGTTCGACCGAGTCCAACTAACATACCGGAGAAAAGAGAGCCTCTGCGTTCGTGGGAGAGTGCTCTTTGCCCATGACCTGAAGGACCAACAGGCTGAGGGGTGAAGCAACAAGTCCTTGTGCTCGACACAATGATCCTGAGAACTGGGCCAGTATGAGCCAGTCATCAAGGTAGTTGAGAATGCGTACGCCCTGCTCTCTCAGGGGAACAAGAGCCCCGTCCGCAACTTTCGTGAAGACATGGGGGGACAGGGACAGCCCGAAGGGCAGGTCCTTGTACTGGTATGCCCGCCCCTCGTACGCAAACCGCAGGAATGGCCTGTGGATCGAAACATGAAAGTACGTGTCCTTCAGGTTGATCGCTGCGAACCAGTCTTGGGGACGGATACACCTGAAAGTGCATTTCTGCGTGAGCATCTTGAACGGGAGCCGGTGAAGGTCCCGGTTCACGACGCGCAGGTCCAAGCTAGGTCTCAACCCACCGCCTTTCTTGGGTACCATAAAGTAAGGCGGTAAAACCCGACCTCATATCGGCTGGAGGGACCGGCTCTATCGCGTCCTTCGCCAGTAGGACTGCGATCTCTGCACGCAAGACAGGGGCATCTGCTGCTTTCACTGACGTAAAGTGGACGCCCCTGAACTTGGGAGGGCGCCGGGCGAACTGAATCGCATAGCCGAGCCTGACGGTTCGACGGAGCCATCGAGACGGGCTGGGTAGCTCTAGCCAGGCTCCCAGACGCCGCACAAGTGGCATCAACGGAAAAACAGACGTACCCGCAGCGGGGCAGCGTGAAAAAATGCAGGGACCCGGCCCGGGCATCTCTTTGCCGGTCCAAGGCGGGGTCTGAGTGTGTGCAACACCGACCTGCATTTGAGCAGAGGGTGCGTGAGTAGTCCGTTGGTTCGTCCTCCCGATCCACCCACTGCTGCTCACTGGCGAGAGAGGAGGGTGAGTGTGATACGTACTAGATCGTCCACAACCCCCCGTCCCCTCTGGGGACCCAAAAAATAGAGGAATTGCTCTTTGTCGAGAATTTGGGTACCACCGACCGAGGTCATTGGTGAAAAAAGATTATCCACCTGGTCCCCCTCCGGGGGAGGGAGTGGTGTGCTTAAAATCTCCTGAAGAGCACGTCCCTCCACATCTGGGTCGCCCGTCTCCGGGCCTCTAGCTCTCTCGCTTGCCACCAGGTTTGGCGGGGGCCTGGCCGGGCGGGGCAGCTGCCCGCGACGGTCCACGGCACAGCTTTGCTTGAAGGCCGCAGGAGCTCTGTCTTTTGTGGCGGGCGGGGGCAGGGGGGCGCCCTCGGCCGACGCAGCAGTGAACACCGGCCGGATGTAAATGATGGCCTCAGTCTGCTTTGTTCAGCGGAGAACTGCTGGGCAAGTTCTCTACCGTGTCGCCGACAGGCCGGCCTGGGACACGGGGGCGTTCAGGAATCTTGTCTTGTCCACCTCGCGCATGTCGGCCAGACACAGCCAGAAATGGCACTCCTGGACAACCATAGTGGACATCGCACGACCCAGAGACCGCGCCGTAACCTTCGTCACTCGTGGCGCGAGGTCCGCCGCGGTGCGGAGTTCTCTCTGAAATTCCGGGTCGTGACCACCCTCGTGCAAAGCAAGGCCCTTAGCGTGTAAGGCGTGGACGGCAGCTTCTCCAATGGTCGTATAGGCATCGCTGGCCAGTCGAGTTCCTACAGACCCGGGAGGGGAGGCACGGCTCTCCTTGCCGGTTGGAGGTGGTATTAGGACACACTGCATCGCAACAAACGATCCACCGGGGGGACCCTTGTAACCCCTGACTGCCCCACCATCGAGGGTAGTGAGGACGGAGGAAGGAGACGAGCAAATCAGTTTCTGGCATGTTAAAAAAGGTGCAGTCCACGGACCTGTGAGCTCCTCATGCACCTCCGGGAAAAAAGGCACCGAGGCGGGGCGGGGCGCTGAGAACCAGCGGGGACCGCCCCGGGAACCAATCGTGCAGCCTTGAGGGCTCGGGACACGGTGAAGGTCTTCACTCGAGCCCTACCCCTACGGCGGCCCGGGAAAGCATAGCCATTATTTCTGGATCCGATCCAGGCATTGCTACGGTCCCGGAGGAGAGCAGCGCAGCCGAATCTTCCTCTCCAGAAAGCTCTGGCTCACCCTCCGATGCTGCAATCGACATCCGATCGGCGGGGGGAGCCTCAGAAGAAACAAGTGGTACCCCCCAGGAGGGTCCAGCATGCTCTACTGAAAGCTCCGCTGGTTTCGCAGTGCCGGCGGGCTCGGGCATCCCCGGAGGGGAATTCCTCACCGTGACGGTAAGACCAGTCCGCCCACCGCCAGAAAAAGGAAACCCCCGGCTGCCACCAGAGGGAACCCCAGATCTAGGCGGTGGCACGGGCACTCTGCCCCCTTGCAGGTAACGGAGTCCGGTCCGCAACTCCGAGATGGTCATACCCCCACAATGGGAGCATGAGCCATCCACGAAAGCCACCTCAGCGTGCTTCATGCCCAGGCACGAGAGGCAGCGATCGTGACCATCACCCAGCGCCAGGTAACGACCGCATCCAGAACGCCCGGGTGATACGTTGTCTATAGCACGACCCACATCGTCTTTACAAAGACATAACATCAAGTTTGCCCCGCAACGTCGTCTTTAAAAAGACGCACCGAAATTGCTCTTTTAGGGAAAAAAGCTCTTTTAGCGTGCTGAGGCGCACAGGGGAGATGATCATTTGCAACACAAACAGGGGGTAGTGCAGCCTGATGTGTGCAACCCACTCGACACGGGAAACCACCACCGCTGAAGCGCCGTCCGCCAACACGAAGAGCTCTCCAAGAGCGTGCTGAACTCGTTCAGTCTTCTTCTCTCAGTAGAGTAGTCAGGAGCGGAACGATGTGATCGCTCGGCTCCGAAGCGAAAAGCTGAATATGCGCTGCACCTGCTGCCTACTTATACTCACGCTGTGATCAGCAGCAGCTGGATGCAATAATCGCATGCCAATGTGCATTGGCTCGTTTAGTTTACACTCAAAGTAGATTGGTCCCTCTAAGCGAGATCCCAATTTCGTCGGTCCTCCGACGTGACGTCGAGAGTGACCGACTGAAAGGGAACGTCTTTGTTGCCTATGGTCAGACTGTGAGCAAAGCTCTATCAATGCCAAGGTCATGGGTTCGATTCCCAGGGAGAGCAAGAACTGATAAAATGTAAATATGTACCTTCCCAGCAGGCACATATTTGGTTAAATTTCGGTTGCAATGTCAGGTGACCAAAATTCAGTGTCAATTGGACGTCCAATGTCAATGTTAATTTGATGTCCAATACTGACGTCAGCTGACATTGATATTTGTTGTTTTAGGTTATGTAACCAAAATCCAACATTAAGTCAACGTCAAATTGGCATCAAATACTGACGTCAGCCTGATTTTTATTCTCAACCAAATGGAACGTCAACCTGATGTTATATTGACGTCCTGTGCCTGCTGGGCTGAATACAAGTTGCTTTGGATAAAAGTGTCTGCCAAAATTAATAAATATAAAAGTAAATATTGCCTCACAAAAGAGAGATCAAATTGTCCCCCCTTTTCCAAATCTTAGAAGTTGGGAATCGCATGAGGTGAATTGAATAATGTGTCCTCAACATGTAGAATGGTAAACTGAAATGTCCAATTCATTCCTGCGGTGGATTCAGTCAAGTGTGTCTGAGTCAGCAACAGAAACTGAGGGGGCGGGGCTTAGCAGGGAGTCAATCAATTTCTGTAACATTTTGATAGATATGTGCGTTTATCTGTGGCAGAACATTATCAGAACTTCCTGAAACGCACATAATACAGTAACACAGTGACAGCTGCTGCAGTAAAGTGTATTTTCTTAAAGAGCCAATACAATATAATGCAGTACATGGAAGCAAGGTAAGAAATCCAGGGTTCCCACAGTCATGGAAACTATCAGGGTATTTTAATAGCGTCATCGAAAATTTTTAAATCCCTCTAAAAATCACGTAATTTTCTATAGTCTATATATTTGTTTCTGTTCTGAAGTGTTTCTCTCTTTTTTTTGTGAGAGTTTGCGATCTCTATAAAATTCTATTTCAAAATCCTTATCCTGGAAATCTGTTCATGAAAATTCATCGGTCAGAAGGTGTGGGAACCCTGGAAATCTCAATCCCTCACCCCTTTACCTGCAAAACAGAAACATTGCTTGTGCTAAAATGGGTCACTGCAAACACTTTCCTGCAAATGTTTTATAATGTTTACTACTGAGATTAACTACTGGTTCTGTTCCAATGCACTGCCTTGCGTTTTCCGTTGTCTTTCCGCACTCATATGCCCTCCAAAGTGCTTCAAACGCAGTGCCACACTATCCCTTCTGTATATTCCAATACTGTATATAAAGATGTGTAGATAAGTGTCAACGAGAGGACAAATGTAAAGGCAAATATGAATTATATATTCATAAATGTGACATGCCATATTTATCTTGTATAGAAATAATGTTCTAAGTATTATTTTGTCCCTGAACACTTTTTGTCAGGTTCACATAGCAAGCGAGTTTTTTGCACTTTTGTAAGCCATGAACTAGATGTAGAAATATGAATGCAGACGTGGTAGAAGTTTAGGTAGAGTTATTCCCGAGAGAGATTTTATCCCTAAACCGACCTCATCAATAACAGCCTTAATCAACAGCATAAATCAACTGTATAGCTACTTACTATTATTAGAAAATATATGAAGTCGAAGATTACAATAATCGTATAACATCGGTTCAGTTATACTATTGTATAAAAAATGGTAGATTATATCAATGAAAATACAATGGCCCTAAAACAGTTTTGATGCGTGGAATCTGCGAAATAATGATATTAGATCTTCTCTAGCGATTTCGTCCAATTACTTTGTCAACTGGTATCGCTTTTAGTGGATGCATGAGGTTATTTCCTCACTGATGTCATTCATCACATGAACTGTGTCCACGTACTTTTTAAGGCCACTGTATAACATATCTCGCCATAGGATCAATGGAAAAATACCGATTTTATAACTTGGCAGGGATCATTTCGAAATCATCTCAAAGATATTTTAGGCCCTAAAGATCCTTCAAAGTCTCATTGCTTTTCCCCAGACACATAATCTGATGCCACACTGAGATGGCACATTTGTTTCATGGGTATACAACACCACAAGACTACTGGATGCTGCAGTTTCTCTTGTCTGAACTTGTACAAAAAGCGCAAGACTTTATTAAGGTCAAACAAACATTAGCTCACTTCTGTCCCGTGGAAGGAATGGGCACAGCGAACCGTCTCCGTTCTCATACGAAGGACTCTACTTCCAACGATGGATAGCCATGGCTTGTATTTCTCTCTTTGACTAAGCATTAGTGTACATCAGGGACAAAAAGCCTTTTTTTTTTTTTTTTTTTTTTTGCTGAAATCTGTGATATGCCTCAGTGTGTGTTCTTGATGAAATATAGTCTAATGATTATTGGTGACTGAGTTGTAGTTGTAGTGATTACACAATGATAATTGCAAGTGCCCTCACATTCAGTATTTATAACCTGAAGCTACCGGCGAGTTTCGTGCGTACGTGAGGTTCTGTCTGTGCGGTGTTCTGTGAGGAGGCAGTCGTGTCCGTTTGAGTGTGCTGACTGAATGTGATTTCGCCTTTACTTGGAAGTGCACTAAAGTAAAGGCCTTATAGCAGCTGCAATGGACGCATGGTTTATTTTCTTTATGCTCATCTCTCTCCGTTAGCGCTCATAATGAATGCTAAAGTTGTTGTTAATGAAGACAGTATGTACATGCATTCTCATTCTGGTTCAACACTGCATCGGTTATCCCATGCTTTTCTAAGGGGAAAAGGCACAGGTATATGTGATTTGTAAATGAAGGTCATTAGAATCACATCTTAATTTGCATGTGACAATGTTTAACAGTTATACCCAGTATGTTCAAGAAATTGTTCAAAACAGAAAGATGTAATAGCCATGATGGAACTTTTTAAACCTGATGAATTGTGCATATGTAATTTTAACTGATAATTTGACCCACACAGAATCTGCACAAGTCACGTTTCACCCCAAAATCAAAAGAAACAATTAAGAAATTATACTTTATTTAAAGGGGTCATATGATGCTGCTAAAAAGAACATTATTTTGTGTATTCGGTGTAATGAAATGTGTTTATAAAAAAACACATTATTTTCCACATACTGTACATTATTGTTTCTCCTCTATGCCCCGCCTTTCTGAAACGCGTTGATTTTTACAAAGCTCATCAGTCTGAAAAGCGAGGTGTGCTGTGATTGGCCAGCTATACAGTGCGTTGTGATTGGCCGAATACCTCAAGCGTGTGACGGAAATGTTTACGCCCCTTACCATATTGTGATGATGCCCTGTCCGGCCGGAGCGACGAGACAAAAACATTAAAACCCATTATAAACAAGGCATTTGTTGCATCCAGTGGGGACATAATTACGGATTATAATGACTTATACTGTCTTTTTACACGCTGCGTTGCATCGTGCCGCGTAAACATAAAAACCATGTCTGCATTTGTAATCGGAGAAATGACAAACAACAAGTGCTACTCTACACTGCTCAAAACTCGCGTTTGAATCGTCAGTGGCAAATTCTTTAAATATAAAAAAACTTACTTACAATCTGTGAGCCAGAACAGCCGGCATTGTAGTCTACTCTACCAGGATCAGGAAACAGTCCTCCATAAAATGTGCTGGACACATCTGAATATTTGGGTTGAACTGTTCTGGAACAGTGTTGTAAATACAACTTAACCATTGATTTTAGGTGTGTCCTCTTTTGGAAGGCCAAAAAAAGTATTTCGCTTTCACAACCAAACAGCGTCACACACCGCGGCCTTGCGAACGGGCGGACGGCGGATTGACGAAGGAGCGTACGGTGGGCTTGCGGCAACCACATGTGACTACTCCGGGCTGGACTCCGCTTCGTCCGTGTTGAAAGCCGATCCGGCGATCCACAGCGCGAAGTTGATGTATTTCCTCAGTGACCAGCCCGGATCAGCTCCAGGCATGATGAAGCGGATATCGTCCTCTTTTGGAAGGCCAAACAAAGTAGTTTCGCTTTCACAAG
This sequence comes from Sinocyclocheilus anophthalmus, assembly GCA_018155175.1. Lineage (NCBI taxonomy): Eukaryota > Metazoa > Chordata > Actinopteri > Cypriniformes > Cyprinidae > Sinocyclocheilus > Sinocyclocheilus anophthalmus. The sequence continues at coordinate 57,430 of JADLZN010002807.1, forward strand.
GAAACACACAGTGTCTCTACAACATGGCCACGGCGGCAACTGCGTGAATAAAAGTTACGCCGCCTTTCTTTGAGTGAACATTTGGGCGGCGTTATGCAAATTTTCCCACATAGTGATGTAGACATGTGGGGGCGTGTTAGAACGAGCGTTTTAGGAGGTGTGGCTGACTCTTAACTTTTATAAAGAATATCTCTTTGGATTTGAGATATTTAGTCTTTGCAAACTTTACAGATCTTCTTTATGCACAAAGAGCTTGTAAAACTACAAAGAGAAAGGAAAATATATATGACCCCTTTAAAGAACAAGAAGCTTGTGTTAGTTTAAACTATTAAATCAAAGGATTTTCATGATGATTAAGCACAATATCATTCCCAAATGTCATTAATACAATTAAAACAATTATGTCATATATTTAAATTGTGCTTGTACTATCATAATAGTATGTGTTGTATGTTAAAAAAAATATTTGTATAATAGTAATTTTTAATGTAATGCCAAAATGCAAAAAACATATAAATCATTTTTCATTTTATATGATTTTTTTTTTCTTTTGATTTTGGAGGGAAATGCCCTGACCTGGACCTGTTGTTGTGATGCTTTTCACTGCATTTTATGCACTGAAATCATGGGAAATCAGTACAGAATCTTAATGGGAAACGTGTTAAATTCCTATTGAGCACTGTAAGCATTATCATACAAGTCAAAATTTGTTAAACCAACATAAAGGGCATAAATATGCAAAGATATCTGCAGGCACAGATTCCATCTACTGATGAGTCAAACAGATTTAATTTCAAAATGTTTTCATTACTTGCTTGAACCAAGAAAACAATGCAATTATAGTACAAATGTTCTTCTCAAAATGGGATTTGTAAAATAAAACAGTCATCTAATGCACCTATTACAAGGACATAATTTGTACTGATAAATGCATTTCTTAATTTATCTGATATTTTCAGCATGAAATGATATGTTCAAAAAGAACTAATGATACAAAGAAGCCACAAAGTTATAACGGTGACAAGCTGAACTGAAGATTTCTCAGCTTTTTCTCAGTCATCTGTTTTGAACATTTAGGTTACTATATCACCCATTTACATCATCCTGTGAAAACCAGCAATCTGGAGTGACAGAGCATGCATTTAATCATTCCCTTTAGATAATCACATGTGTGTTCATTAAAACAATACCAGATAATAAAGGTAGTCAACGATGAACCAGGGATGTGTGAACAGGTAGATTCAAAGGTGATAAGTTGATCAGTGCACATTGTCCAACAATGTACAGCCCTCTTCACCCCCGCTTACCGAACTAATGTACAAATCTGCCTGTAAATCACCCTCCTCAGCTTAGCATATCAGTGGAAGAACACAGTCTGTACTGTGAAGCCTGCCGCAGTCCTTATCAGAATGTCAGAAATACATAGATATTTATTAAACTCTACATTTGTAATACTTTTGGTCTAAGTGCTTTGTGTTCTTGTGTATTGTTCACCTCAAACTGCTGTAATAACAATGTCTACATCCTGAAATGATGTAAGGGGAGACAAGATATTGATCATCATTTATGTTTTTAGAAAAGAAAAAAGAAACAGTGAAAAGCTATATGTTTAAAACTGAAGTCTGGTGATTATCTCAGTATAAACTCAAACATTTCAAATGATGTTGACTATAAGAAAAATGATCCACATTAATTTTATAGCTTTATATTGTATGTCAGCAAAAGACTGAATACTGCATACGTAAAAGTCAGATATTTTATAATGAAGTTGCTTTTCAAATACTTCCAAAACCAAATGATCTGGGCTATGTAATTCATATTCATTTTATAGCTCTATACTCTTAATGTGCGGTCACATTAGCGCCATTTCTGTGAAATTTTGCAGGCAAAACGCTCGCACAGAAGCCACTTTTAAACTAAGCAGCTTTCTGTTGGTCAATGCTATGAATCAGCACGATCAACTTCAAACCCTTGTGGAATTTGCAAAATTTTCACCCTCACATAAAATTCACAATCATGTAGATTCCTATGGACCCTTTTCACATTTCTGGGGTTCTATAGTTGCGTTAACTTTGATAGTGGTGAACCAAAACTACAATTAAAGCAATAAGACCCAAGAAGCCGTGGTTTACAGTGAATTTATAACAGCTTAGGGGTGTTCGCATCGTGCCTAACAACGCCCCTTAGCTGTTAACTGTAAACCACAGCTTCACGGGGCTTATTGCTTTTATAAAACGGTTATTCCATATACGTAGTAAGTTTTCACAAAATAAAACGGAGCAAATACAGTGTAATGATATTAATAAAAACAGTATTCTTCCACCAAACAATGTAGTTCCTCGGAATCAGTTGTGGTTCCAACAAAGTGGTTGCCGATCAACACACAAAGTAAACAAAGGTGTATGTTTGTAGAGTAATTTACAACAGCTTCGAACGTGGCTCAACCAATCAGAATCAAGGACCGGAACTATCCGTTTCATTAATATATTTTTTAGTGCCGTCAAACAATTAATCGCGATTATCTCATCCAAATAAACGTGTGGGTGAATAATATGTGTGCGTGTACTGTGTTTATTATGTATATATAATAAACACACATGCAGGATAATTTCAGAAAAATGGTTTCGCTATAAATAATTTATATAAAATATAATAATATCAATGTATATGTACAGGTAAATATTTTTAAAATATATACATTTATGTGTGTGAATTTATATATACATAATAAATAAACAGTACACATACATGTAAACAAAAACTTATATTTTGGATGAGATTAATCGCGATTAAACGTTTGACAGCACTAATTATTTTCTTTTCCATTTGCTCTAATATCAAATGGGGGGGAAAAATCATTTCAATTTTTTTGTCTGAGAGATTGTCAAATTTTCGGTCACTCCCTCAGCTGATAGCTATATTAGAAACCCTCGAAAACTAATTTTCTGTAATTTAATGGCAAGGTAGTTTAACACAAAATATAGTGTTTTAAATGTAGCTACATACTCTTTTTTTATAAAAAAAAATAGTTGCACGCTTTTAACTATGGAAACGCGTCATCGCAGTCGGTGAAAAGGGTTCATTGAAATGACCGCCTGATGTCAACTCACGAACAGCTGCAAATGACTGCACCTTTACAGTATAGGCTACATCTCATTGGCGTGTATTTGACTGAAAGAAAAAAACATTTGGGACAAACTGATACTTCAAACGATTCTGAAGTGCATTGCGATAGCATTGCTGTACAGGTACGTCACAGAAACACCCTCCAATCAAGTAATGACTGTCAACTTGTGCAGAATGTGAGGTATTAGTCATTTCAGGGCTGGAACTAGCTAAAGACGTTTGCTAGCCCGTGTGACAAGAATGTCTGGATAGGCGAGGGTGTGTTTCATTCCTTCCAGGTAATGCGAGCCGCAGAGAAAAGCTCAAGCTTCATCACACCCTTCCCCGTCCTCCATTCTCAAACTTGCTGTGTCCATGGTAGCTGTAACTGAATCCCACCTTGTTTCTACAACATCAAGTGACAACCAGACGACCAGCTCATCTTTTCTTCTTCACGTTTAAATGACCCAGTCTCCTCACAGTAACTTTTTACTGGCAGCTTCCAGAACAAAACCTTTGTTTATCTGTAGAGTAACACTATATATTTGACTGTTTTGTAAGGAAACCACCTCCGTATGCCTCCCCTCAAGACATTCACAAGACATGCCAGAGCAAGCCTTGGAAAAGACTATTACCGTCTGTTTTTCATAAAACATTCATTGTGTCTTGTGAAACCGTCTCGTTTTCAGTAACACATGGCTTAATAATGATATGCACTGCTCTTAAAGTGATTTATCTTACATGAGGGGCCACATACAAGCAGTTCTGGACACTTTAAGCCAACAAAACCCATGGAAGTATGGCAGCCACCAGAGCCAGTAAGGTGAAAGTGATCATTAGGATCAGAAGGCAGCAGGAGATGGTGCAAAGCCTCTGTCCATTGCTGCTGTAGTCCTGCTGCATGGCTGAAGTTGTCCCAATGTCAATAACATCACCCTCTGTCATGGGTCGACCCAACTCACTGATGATAAACACTACTGAAGCGTCTTTAGGACAGACAAGTCTTCGTCTACATAGTCTACATGAAATACTCCTCAGACACCTGCAGATACAGCCAAGACCTCCAGTGTGAGACCCAACAGGGAATACAGGAGAGGGCAGAGATGATACTTCCAGTGTCTTTCCGATCCTTTTGGCTTCAAGCGTTGAGACTGTGAATCCGCGGAGCTTTGTGATGAATGTCAGGTGTCTGCAGACGGGGCAGATGATATTATCCCGTTTCATGGATCCGTTCAGGCTGGTGTTCAGCAGAGTTCGTACTAAGCAGTCATGGCAGAAGTGATGCCCGCAGCTGAGCGTCCTGGTGCTGTCCGAAAGACTCTCGTAACACACCGGACACTCGCTGTCCTGAGCCTCCTCATCCATGTCTCTCCGGTTTGAAAACTCCACCTGGATCCCCTCGACTGGTAAACAGCAGCCTGCGGGAACATGCAACGCACACTGGCGCAGGGAACTGATACTCCTGTAAGATAACACGCGGACACCGTGACGACACAGCCGCTGTCATGCCAGGAATGTTGAAAAACTAGATCTGAGAAGAAGAAGAAGAAACTAGAACCAGTTCAGTGTAAACAGTTTAAGTATTTAGTGTCGTTTGTTAGGTGTTCTATTCTGGGGTTTTTTGTTGAGCCTAAATTTAGAGTAGCCTGTTATAATAATAAGATTATTATACATTAATTGTTATAATTTTTTCTTAACAATAATAAAATTCTAGTTATTTATTATTTACTTATTATTACAACAAACAATAATATTTAATACAGTATTTTTTTTTGAAAATATTTTTTTTTTTTTTTTTTTTTTTTTTTGCTTGGAAAAATTATATGGAAATTTTATAGAGAAACTAATCATTATAGTAGTAGGCGCCTGTAATAGTAGTATAGAAATATTATAAAGACAAATGAAAATGAAACGCATACAAAATTAACATTTCATTGTTTTATTAAAGATTTTCACTTAGTATCTATATTATTATTATTAGTAGTAGAGTGGATATAGGAAAATTTTAGAGATAAATGAAAACGATTTAAAATAGGAATAAATGACCAAACTAAAAAACCAAATACAATAATAGCACACAAAGACCTTTGAAAAAAAAGTGAAAAAAAAATAAAAATGTAAACATAAAAATTACAGTTTAAAGAACACTTAATAGTTCCAAATGCCGTTTTATTATATTCTCCTGAGACCCAGCTATGGAGTTTTTGTCTCTGTAGTGGACATTATGTTTGAGTGAATTTCTCTGAGACCTCACATGTCACAGTTTTAAGTCTGGATGTCCCGTACAGAGCACATGCAGGGCGTTCCAGAGATACCAAATGATTGGAAATATCACCATCACCACTCCCTCTCCTTGGTCTTCAAAAAATGTCTGAAATTAATTTAGTGACACAAATTTTAATTACGAAATATGATAATATTTTGTAATTATAAATTAAATCTGATTAATTTTCTAATTGTTTGTCATAAACCAACATCTCAGGACATCATTTCATACATGTCCGCTGTAGAGGACACCAGGACTAAAAGCATGTTTATGATACATTTTGGGAGACAAAAGAATTGAATAGGAAAACAAATTATATATCAATATTCTTATGAAATATTAGATATTATTATGAAAATCTGGCCAAGTACTACTCCCATTATTACACTTCTTTTTTCAACATGCTGTCCCAACAGCACTGTAATATGCAAATTAGATACAGTGTATAGATAACACTGTGCTTAATGAGAAAACCAGTTTATGGAATTTTACACACATATTGCATAAAGCAAAATGGTATATCAAATCATTTTGTTATATATTTTATAACATAGTTGAGAACCATCCTTAAACAAAGTTAGTTACAAAAAAATCCTGAAACCTAAAAATGGATTGGTTATTTAAAAAAAAAATCCCATTGTTTTTGCCTTTTCATGTCTACTCTTGTCATTTTATTTTCAGAAAAACTGAGTCCTGGTGTCCTCTACAGAGGACATATCATAACACATAAATAAAATATAATTTTTCAAAAATGTTATTTTACCATTTTCTTCTTATGCTCTAAACAATGCAATGACATGAAAAATACTAAATTCACAAAGCTTTTTATTCTGGCTCTCAGGTATATATAACGATTTAAATAAAAGCGACATTAATAGATACAGTCAAACCAAAAATTATTCAATTAAAATTTGTATTTATTTATTTTCTCTAGTGGGTGCAGGACACTATAGTTCATTTATGTAAGTGAGGAGAGCAAAATAAAGTAAGCTGTGACATAGCCTATTATACCCCAAAATTCATCATACAGTCAAGTCAAGGCAAGTCTGCTTTATTGTCAATTCTTCAACATGTACAGCACATACACACAGAGAAATATGAAATTGCGTTACTCTCAGGGACCTTGGTCATACAAGGAAATAAATACAGATTAAATACAAATATACAACTATACAGTGGATTATCAGTGAAATTAATAAAAATTTGGGACCAAAAACTTGATTTGACACTTTGACCTGACCATGTTGTGGTCGCAAAGGCTACCTTTTTTTCTATCAATAGTTATTGAAATTATCAAAATGAATTTGGTCTTGTTTAGATTTAATATATAAGCTGTGAATAATGTGAGACATTTTGAAGGCTCTGAATAAAGTTTGACGTAATTCTTTGTGATTACAAGAGGAATTCGTTCTGAGGAATGACCACAGTTTAACTCTGAGGTTCTGTCCACATTCTGTTAGAATTTCACTATGGCGAATAAATTGTGATAATGCGAGAAATGTTGAAGGTGTCTGAATAACTTTTGGTTTGACTTGTAGGCTACATTACATTGTTTTATTATCATTATAGGCTACTGGAGTCCTAACGCGCCATCTTGTGGTGTGATATTTGGTCAATTGTAAAATGAAACATGAATCACTGATTGTTCCCCGCTTTATTACACACCAATACCCGCATATCGTGTCAGACGGAGAAGCATAAGAGAACCATTACTAGCATGCATCAAAATAAACGAAAACGTGCTTTGCGTGCGCGTCACTGACGCTAGCGTGACGCAGTGACGCGGTGGCGTCGTCTTCCCGGAAGCTGAAGGGGAGAGCAGCGAGAGCAGCGGCGTCGCGTTGGCATTTCTCTCAGCTGACGCTCGAGCGCAGGAGACACCGACTCCAGGAACAGGACATGATAAGGTCAACATTTCATGACATTTTTGATTTAATCCGCGATTATTATAAACGGCGTGTTCGGATGGGACGGTAATGAAATGCAAGGCTTTATCATTTAAACAGACTGTTATCTTAAGCTGTCATTTTCTGGCCAGTGAAGACCAACAGTTGCGGGAACCTGAGATTTTTCATGTGCCGGTTTCTTCTGGCGTACAGCCAAAAACGCCTTTAATCGACCGATATATCGCTGAGAATTTAAACCGCAGGTGACTGAGTTTTGATGGTAGTTATTTAAATGATATAGACCCGATGTTGACTTTCATTTGTAACGTTACATGTTGGTGACAAATGCGTTATTTACATGCGGATTTATTCGATAACGAATCGTTTTGGTGAACTGTTTGGCTAGTTAAGTATTAAATTTCATCCCCATGATTTTTATTTTATTTATTTATTTGTGTAATTGAATGATGACCGCTAGTCGTCTTCTGGTTTGGGCACCTTAGCGTTTGTTTGCTAAGTCATGTACATCTCTACATACATAGCTATTTATTATAAGTGCATGAACACCCTTTTTGTATTATCCACTGTTTACTTTATGTGATTAAGTTATTTCATCTGTTGTCAGTTATGTTGCGCTATAACATTAATTATTACAATATATGACTATAACAATGATAAATACTAACGTTGTGTCTTGCACATTTATACAGAAATGAACTGCACGTTAAATGTATGACAACAACTATGTGTTCTGTTTACATGTTGTGACAATAGTTTGTCGTCCGATGCCGTTTCTTTCTTGTCATACGAAAATATATTATATATAAAAACACTTCTTGGCATGAAGCTGACTAAGTATAACTGTGTGGACACTACTTGCAAGCAGGTCCGATAACTCAATGGTAGCACAGATCTCTTCCTAATCTTTGAGGGTATATCACATGTTTGTAGTGTATTACTCAGCAGGACGGTGTGTGCTGGATTGTGATTTTTGGAAATCATGTCATCCTTGGAAACAGAAATCTGGCCTTTCCTCTGAACCCCTGACTGTGTGTATTACTGGCAAAGAGTGTAGGTTGCGGAAAGCATTGCGTTAGACAGGAACCGTCCCACTGTCCTGTGGTGCGGGACAGGCGCTCTGTGGCCGGACAGATGGCCTCACTGTTAGGCGTTAGTTTGGGAGGGGTGAGGGTCTCTGCGTGGTGGCTTAAGACATTATAAATGACCACAATTGAAATGACATCGGTTTTGACAGCCCTCAGGAGAGCAAATCCCACAGGAGCCCCATTCTGCTCCAGTGTAGAAAACCACTGCTGCTTTGGTGTTTGATGGCTGTATTATCATGTACACCTGTGATTTTGTGTGTTTCTTTAGCGTATGTTGTTTCTTTACATTCGAGAGCGAGCTGTAGTCATTTTTCGTTCAAATCAGTATTTTTAATTTCCTGCTTAATCTGTTCTTTAATATTGAGCCTGCCAATAAATGCCACAATTTATTGGGTCTTTAAAGAATAGCACCTAACACGACTATTACACAACTCAAAACATGTTTCACTTATCTTTTTCCTTTTTAATTATTTGACTTTGTGCTTCTGTATTAGACTTATTCTCAATTAAAAATGGCATTTTAAACGAACAGACTTGACCTTATACAAAGCCAAGTTTAATATTGTGACATTCAAATCAAATAAATGACTTGAATATTTCTCCTATACATTAATAAGTATGATCACTGAAAAATCTTAGTGAGGGTGTTTTAGTTCTATTTTCTGTTTAAATGGGTCATTTGGTTTGGAAGTCCCTCATAGTCATTTTAAAGCGGGACTCTAGGAGTGCTGGGTCACAACATGTGACGCTCCTGAGAATCCGGAACAGAATCCGGAGAATTGCAGAGATGTCTGGAATATTTCAGACTTGTTTTAGAAAGCGAACAGGTTCATCTGCTGCAGGTTGGGTTGCTGAATGAAACTGATGGCTTCGGCTTACAGCTCCTCGTCATGTCAGATCTAATGAGCGATTACTTACAAAAAGACCTATGATAGGAATGAATTGATTGGAAATTTCAGAAAAAACACTGGATCTCTGTGCTGCTGGTCAAACAAATGATGTCCCAACACAAGACAAGGATGAAGAATGTTAATGAGAGGTCATTTTCAGTCACACGTGCATGAGTTCTAGAGGCACAAACGTCCAAGTGTGCATAATGTTTTAAAAGGACGATATCTGTTGCCGTCAATCTTATTCGGAGCAAGCTTTTATGTATGGAAGGACTACTCTGTTGTCCTTTTGTGATAAATGGCTTCACGTTTGATCTTTAAAAGGCTTATAATCTGTACAAACTGAAAAAACTGTTGTCCTTTACTTACTCCCATGCTGCTCCAAATATAGTGTTTCTTCTGTAAAACACAAAAGGAGCTCTTACACTATGATTTAACCATAAAATGACTGATGTTTTCATTTTTGGGAGATCTGTTTCTTTAACACGTCGTGTTAAAGATAATTTAACCCCGAAATGATAATTATCCCTTTACTTACCCTCATGTTGTTCCAATTTCCAAAGCCGTTAGACTTTCATTAACCTTCAAAACGCATTATTAATGCAGCCCAAAGTATTTCTGTCCCACCAACAAAGGCCCACGGATGCAAAATGTAGAAGCATCAAATGTAATCCATATAAATCCAGCAGTTAATTCAAAGATACTGGAGAGACACAGGTTAAACTAAATTTGTTCGTCATATAAAGCGATTGTGTCTTTTCTGAAGGCTTCGTTTAAACCGCTTATTTTTACAATATCTTTGTAAACATTTTTAAGCCTCCAAGTTTTAGCGTAATGGGCTTTCAGGAGAGGGACAGAAATGTCTCCGGTTTTGTTAAAAACATCTTTCTAAGTTGAATAAAAGTCACACAGGTTTGGAACAACATGAGGCTGACTCTGCAGTAATGAAGACTCATATGAATTGACAATGAAATTATCTTGTGTAAAAATCCCCCCAAAAATGAAAGCGAATGCTGCAATCTGTAAAACTGTGAGCTTGTAAAGGATGAAGTAAGTCATGTGAGCCTGGTAGAAAGCCAAGTGAACAAAAAGTGTTATTGGATGCGTGTCAAATGAGGGCACACACCATGGGCCCTCTGTTTGTGGGGTTGTACTGGGACTAAAAAACCTGTACTGGGGTTGTCTCTCAGGACTGCTCTAATTCCCATCTGCTTCCACAGGTCTCCACTATGGACACAGAGATGATGATGATGCCGAAGTTCTCCTCGAAAGACGAGGAAATCGATTACTGGAAGTGCTTGTCTCTCAAATACAAGAAGAGGTAGGCCAAAGTCATTAACTACTAAATATAGCAACCAGCTGAGCTTTTTACAGCAGTGTGCAGTTTATCTTCACATAAAAGCCATGGGGAGTCAGCCGTTTATGTTCAGACAAACAATGCTGATTGGCTTTTAAAAACTTGGCCACAGTATTTTAGTTAAACTTTGGCTAGCTGAGACAATAATGGTTGTTTCTGCGTTCATACCTACAATCACAAGCCCCGCGGGTGATGAATGGCTGTAAATATGACTGCAGCACTTTTTGTCATGGAAAAACGGAGAACATGCCACAACACACAGAGAGCCTTTCACTGCCCTTGACAAAAGAGACCCTCTGTTAACCTGAGAAGATGCTCCATAGCTCCAGCTGTTGTGTTTAGTGGCTTGCAGTCTCTTTTATTGAAATGTCATGTTTGAAACCTTATGTTGTGCTGCTGGTTACATTGTAGGTAGGCTTGATGTCTTTTTAAAGTTTCAGTTGGTTTATGTGATTATTTTGTGTAGTTTTAGACCCAAAATGCTAGTATGTGAATCGTCTGCATAACCTTCTCTATTCTAAAGCTCAGGCCGTGTTTTTGACTTAACCAAAAGTGGCCTGAGAGTGTCTCTGATCTAAAACAAAACTCACACTTGGGGCTGGCGCAAATGCTGACCGTGTGGTCTCTGTCTGTGCCGCTCTGAACTCCTACACACTTTCAGCACGTGCACATGCTCCTCCTGAGCTGTGGTTTACTGCCCCAGAGCTTTGGTGGAGCACAGGAAGAACTCACATCCCAGGAATTTCCGGCTGAGGAAGGAGCAAAACATGCTTTCCTGGAAATAGACACACACATGAGCCCCTTCAACTCACTTGACAGAACATGAAGTCTTAAAGATGTAAGCAACCTCATTAGGAAAAGGTCAAAACATAGTTTATACATTAATGGCTTTGCCATTCAAAAATTTGGAGTCGGTAAGATTTTTAAAATGTTTTGAAAGAAGTCTCTCATGATTACCAAAGCTACATTTATTTGATCAAAAAAAAAAAAAAAAAAAAAACTGAATATGTGTGAAATACTATTAACATTTAAATAGCTGGTTTCTGTTGTCACGATATTTAAAATTTCTTTCATTCCTGTGATGCACTATATATTATATATTATATATAATTAATTCATAATTACCGACCCATACAGTTTTTAATCTTATTATTATTGTATTATTATTATGCTTCATGTTATGTCTAATATTTGTTTTGCAAAAAAAAGTGCATATATCTGCTACTTGTATTTGTTGTATTGTTTGATTTTTCAAATAAAAAAACTTATTGAAATGTTTTCAGTGTGTGTATCAGTTCTTTTTGAACATTTTCATCTAATTTGAACAAAATCGTGATAATATTGATAATCGTGATAACTTTGGTCACTATAATCGTGATATGAAATTTTCATACCGTTACATCCCTAGTCTTCAGTGTCACATGATCCTTCAGAAATCATCCTAATATGCTATTTTTGAATAGAAGGCTCCTTCAGATAGAGCGTCATTGTACTGCTTTTATTTGAAATATACATTTTTGTAAAATTATAAATGTCTTTACTGACGCTTTTGATCAATTTAATGCTTCCTTTAAGATTACGGAGGTTTTTTTTTGTTTTTTTTTTTTTTTTGTTTTTTTGGGTACTGACCCTAACTTTGATGGTGCTGTATCTCATTAACTGTAAATGTTCTTTTGAGCAGCTTCCTGTTGTCGAGTGAGTGTTTTAATGGTTTGTGCTGAGAAGGCAGGTCCGCACATGTCTGGTATTTCAGGGAAGGAGTGATGAAGTGACAGATTTAATGTTCCCTCTGCACATGACAGAAGGAGGCTGGGGGAAGTGACCAGGGTTAAAGGGACATGTCTAACAGAGCTTCGGAAACGCTGTCTAAAAACAACCAAGACCATGCATTCAGTCTGTTGAGCTCATTTCCTGCCGCTCACTATTCATCTCAAGCCAGCCTGTGACCCCTGACCCCTGACCTTCAAGGGCTCAAAGTGAACATTTGGCCGATCTTTTTCCATAACTTCACAATTTCTGGCTGTGATGATATTCAGGAAGTGCTGCATTCTGCTGTGTTGTTATTGTTGGACATGGTTAGGTAACAGGGTGTGCTATTTTAAATTGGTCTTAGGACCTCCAGAGTGGCCACAGCCCTGAGTGACTGTAATTCATCATCTGCTATAGCACCAGCTGTCAAGGTCTAAATGCTTGGAGCATGTCAGCTCTTTTGTTGCAGTCTGGGTGTCAATTTGTATTGCATAGTTAATGTGATGAATCTGCCACTGCTGTTCCAGATGGCTGGTGGCGTGTGATTTTTTTAAATTTTTTTTTATATGTTTGCGTATCTGCAGTTATCGTGATGCTCAGGAGGAGCTGCAGGAGTTCCAGGAGGGTAGTCGAGAGCTGGAGGCCGAGCTGGAGGCTCAGCTGGGGCAGGCCGAGCACCGCATCCGAGACCTGCAGTCAGAGAACCAGAGGCTGAAGAGCGAGGTGGACACACTCAAGGTACTGTAGGACAAGAGCTGAAATGCCTTTGCTCTTTTGAAATGACACAAAGCTCCCTCCTCAGTCCACCCAGGCCATTTATGGAAATTAAAACTCTGAAAATGGGTCATTTAGAAATCGGCATTTAAATTGGGGTGAATCTCACAATACCTCTCAAGCACGTCGAAGTCATTTTTCATTCCAATATAAAAAGGAACAGAAAATTGTCATTTAAAGTCTATTTGGGATCGTCTTTGTTTCAAATAAACACTACTGTTCAAAAGTCAAATAAAATTAATACTTTTATTCAGTCAAGGATGCATTAAATTGATCAAAAGTGGGCATTTACAATGTTACAAAAGAATTCTGTTTCAAATGAATGCCATTCTTTTGAAGAATGTTGCTGTTTCCACAAAAATATTAGCAGCACAACTGTTTCCAACACACCGATATTTGTTTCTTGGAGTAGCACGCAGCATATTAAAAAGATTTCTGAAGATCATGCGCACTGAGATTCGAGTATGCTTGCGAAAATTCAGCTTTGACGTCACAAGAATAAATGATGCTTTAAAATATACATAACAGAAACAGTTATTTCAAATTGTAGTGATATTTCACAATATTACAGATTTTTATTTTTTTAAAAATTTGATCTTACTGACCCAAACTGGTGGTGTATTTTTATTTATTTTTTTGCATTGTGGCAATATTTTCAATGAAACACATTTACCACCCACTTTCTAATGACTGTAATGCCAAATATTTAAGCATTTAAAAATGCTTAATTTTCATGAGAATAGTGTGGCAATGTCAGAATCTTAATAGACTTTGTTTTATATACACAAATTATTATTATTTTAGGGTATAAATTTGACGTGATGTTTGTCACAAGTATAAAAATTATACCTTATAAGGGTTAGCCAGTCATAACAGAGGTTATTTAAAATAGAAGCTTTACAGGTACATGGGGTCAAAGGTCATGCTTTAGGCACTAGTTCCCTTATGAGCATGAAGAATATGTAGCGGACTGCAGGGAAATAAAATGTTACAAAAGTGTACAGTTTGGCGCAGCTATGGGTACAATAGCACCTAATGGCAGAGGTAGCTCCACACACCTTCAATCTGCTGATTTATCTGTAAAGCATCAGCAGTGTAGCCGCTGTTCCGTGATGCAGCATTGCCCAGTGTGAGAGCTGTCAAGGGTCTCTGTTGATCCCAAGTGTGCTGTAATTGGATGTCAGGATGAAGAGGAAGAAAATAGAAGACTAATGGCTCAAACAGAAAAGTTCACTTATAGCACAGTTGTCCCTCTAAGACCCTTACAGAAATATCTTTTTAATGGCTTGGGTTTAGGTAGACCCGGCAAAGCGACTGTGATTTATATTTGTGCAAGGTCTCCTCACACAAATGAAATGTGATCTCGCTGCTGTCCCAGAAAGCGTGATCATTAAATGATCGCATTCTCAGAAAGACTAGCAAGTCTAGTAGCCTTTGCCCACTGACCCTGCATTTGTTTTAGAGAATATGGGGCACTCATTATTTTGCCATGGCCCAAAACAATACGCTTATTTAGAAGAAATTAAATGAGGTGGATAAAGTAGGTTACCTACAAGAAAAGTCATGTGTACTGGTATTCCTCCTTTTCTTGCTCCTCATTAAAGGGGCAGTTCAGCCAAAAATGAAGTCAAATGCAGGTACAAATATTTGTAAAAAAAAAATTTGTGTATTTGGTGTAATGAAATGTGTTTATGCGGTTTATGGTTCAAAAAACACATTATTTTCCACATACTGTACATTAATTTTTCTCCTCTATTCCTCTCTCTCCGCCTAGAACTTCTGAAACGAAGGTGGCTGTGATGGCCGCTATCATTGCGTTGTGATGGCCGATTTCCTCAAGCGTGTGACGGAAATGTTTTACGCCCCTTACCATACTGTGATGCCTACAACCCCATGTGACGACCCCGGGCTGGACTCTGTTTTTGTCCACGGTGAAAGCCGATCCGGCGTTCTACAGCGCGAAGTTGATGTATTTCCGCAGCGACACACGGATCAGCTCTAGGCATGACGAAAGCGGATATCATCCTCTTTTGGAAGAAAAAAAAAGTAGTTTCGCTTTCACAACGAAGTACACAGCATCTCCACGACATGGCGGCAGCAACAATACTACAGCGCGAATAAAAGTTACGCCTTCTTTCTTTGCGTGAACATTTGGGCGGTGTTATGCAAATCTTCCCAGATAGTGACGTAGTTATGTTGGGGCGTGTTAGAACGAGCCGTTTTTTGGTAGGCGTGGTTGACTCTTATTTTTTTTTATAAAGAATATCTCTTTGGATTTGATACTTTATTCTTTGCAACTTTACAGATCTTTTTTATGCACCAAGAGCTTGTAACACTCCAAAGAGAAAGGAAAAATTGAAATCGCATCATATGACCCCTTTAAGAACCTGAGACCAACTTGTCACTATATTGTGCCACTGTGAGGAAAAAAATAAATCCATTGCCATAAGTATTCGGATGGAACTGGTTTTCCAAATGAGCTTTGAGCTTGACCCAAAACGTCTCTAATTTGGATAGGATTGGCTCTCTGTAGTTATTAAGGTGGGGATGTCTGGATGTGGGCATTACAGTCATGTGGTCTTGTTATGGTTTTGACTCTTAATTTTTTTTTATGTTTGGTACTTGAACACACAAGGATAAAAATAGTCCTTTCTGAATAGAACTGTGCAGTCCTTAGTAAAGAAATATGTATTTATAGCTGATACATTTTCTCACCCGCCGTTGGCAGAAAGTTCTGTTTGTTTCTGATGGTGACTCAGACTGTGTCTCCCCTGTGTCCCTGACTGCAGGAGAAACTGGAGCAGCAGTACGCTCAGAGCTATAAGCAGATCGCCATGCTGGAGGATGACCTGGTCCAAACACGTGGCATCAAGGAGCAGCTGCACAAATATGTCAGGGAGCTGGAGCAGGCCAACGACGACCTGGAGAGAGCTAAGAGGTACGAGACAGGATCATATTTCCATTCTAAACTAACTTGGCCCTGAGTTCCTAAATTGCTAGACTACTTTTTGTCAAGACTAGCCTACATGTCACCAATGCCCAACAAACGCAGGCCAAAATACATGGTGCAAGTGTCATGCTAAAGAGGTCAACATGTTTAAAACGATAACCTGGATTGAGCAGGGCCACCATCACATCCCTGGAGGACTTTGAGCAGAGGCTAAACCAGGCGATTGAGAGGAACGCCTTCCTGGAGAGCGAACTGGACGAGAAGGAGTCTCTGCTGGTGTCTGTGCAGAGGCTGAAAGATGAAGCTAGAGGTAAATTCATTTCATTTCACAGCATTGCCATTAAAGGAATATAGTTGACATTCCCCATTTTTTTATTTGACATGAAGCAGAGATTATGACTGACATTTCTTCACTATTATGGCGTGAAACGGCTTATTGAATGAGGCAGAGAAATGTATGGCATGACTTCAGTTTGTCCATTGGGAATTGATTGCGGTGTAGAAGTGGCCACTTCAAACTAAATGGGCGATTGATTCATGTGAGACATGTTACTGAAGGGGAGTTATTGAAATTAGTCTAGCTTTTGGACAGTACATGAGCACCAAAATTTTTTTGATGTGCACAGATAAATAATTTATAAGAAACCCTACAATTAGTCCCGTAAATTAATTGTCCATTTTGATTTCATGGTGACTATAAAAACTTTCAAAAAAGTTGGTCTGTGTGTACATTAGAGGTCGACCGATGTATCGGTTTTGCCGGTTAATCGGCACCGATAGTTGATTGCTGGAACTATCGGTTATCGACAAAAATCCATGCCGATAGTTTTCCAGGTTGCGTCCATTGCTGGAGCGGACGAGAAGGGTCTGCTGTCATTACACAGTGCGAGAGCGGCCTCTAGTGGTTGAAATCACTGACAGCACGTGCTATTTGTTTAGACACGTGATACTGCACGCTGAACAGAGCGGGAAACTTCAGACGCGGATTTAAATGCAGCCGACAGAAAATCCTGCCGCGCCACAGAGCGTCATTCACATAGTTTTCCTTTAAATTAAATTTTATTGGTCCCGAATCATTATTAATGTACGTAATGAATTGTGTATTGTGCATTTTCAGCAAAACATTTGTCTTTCTGTGGCTCTAATAAAGTCTGTGTGCTTCATTTATAGAGCTATAATATAGGTCGCGCTTTCTCTTTCCGTTTGCTCCGTTTTTTTAAACACCGAACTTCAAACTCATCCATGCCAAATTTTCATTCTTGAAGTAAACTTGTGTCTGTTTGGTGATTAAATAAACTGTTTTAGACCGCTGCTCGAGTTGAACGCGACGCGTCCGGAGTGTGTGTGATACCGGTGAGTTCTCCTAGACTCAGCGCTGCGCTTTTATTTTGATTAGATTATCATAAAGTGTTCAAGAATAGAAGCAGTTAAAGTGTGAGAGTATACATACAATATCCATATGTATATAGTTTTAATGCTATAGCCTTTGTGTATATATTTAAAGATGTGCATCTTTAAGCATGACTGTTGAAATGAAATGGTAACACTTTAAAATAAGAGTCCATTTGTAGCATTAAGATTAATGAAAGCTGTGTAAGTATTGTTCCTTGTTGGAGTGTTATTTTCAACATTTACTATTACTGTTATTTATTTTATTTTTTTACTACTACTAGTAGTATGGTTCAGTACTGTTTTTGTTAATAAAGCACTATTTTAGTTTTTGTTCAGTATCACTTTTAAAACTATTGGTTAATTATTCGGTATCGGCCAGCGAGGTCCAATCTAGCTATCGGTATCGGCAAAATCCACTATCGGTCGACCTCTAGTGTACATTAATATACTTACAATGGAAGTCGAGCATTTTTTTTTAGTTTGCATCACCCTGGTTCTCTCAACAAAAACCCAATAGGATTTTTCTTTTGGATTATTGCAGAAAATAAGCTCTTTAACCAACAAAAGCTTATGATTCTTGCATGTTTTGTAAAGAACTACAATCTTTACAACAGATCAAAACATTTAAGAATTTTGAAGCCTTAATAAAAATGGCAGAAGTAAAACGCTAAATGTAGGCTATAAGCAAAACTACACCTCGGTCACATGACTTTAACGTCACCAAGATTCAGCTTCAGATAACTTTCACTCTTTATTAAAAAAAAAAAAAAAAAAAAACGTTTTTACCGAAACTTTTGAGTTCGAAAGGTTTCCAAGAGCATGATTATAAACATAAGGCTGTAAATATGAGTTTACATGATGATGTTTAATGTCTCGACAACCTCTAGTCCCATTTAGCCACTTATTAGCAGCCACCTTTTTCAAGACACACACACACACAAAAACCCAGAGTGGGCTATTACAAATTTTGGAGAGGAAAACATGATAATATCTTGAGCTTGTGTGAACCACAGACTTTGTTTTAGGCATTAACCAAAAACCTATAAAAAAAAAAAAACATTGACTTCAGGCTGATGTAACTGGAAGTGCTAAAATTCCCAAATGCTAAACTCATTCTCAGGTTTTTGCCTAAAAAATACATGCATCTTGTATGTTCTTGTAGACTTGAGGCAAGAGTTGGCAGTACAAGAGAGGACTTCAGATGTTGCCAGGATGTCGGCCCCCAGCTCTCCCACCCTAGACATTGATAAGACAGACTCAGCAGTGCAGGCCTCCCTGTCCCTCCCAGCTACACCTGTAGGGAAGAACATGGAGCATCCTTTCATTGCTTCTAAAGGTTGGTGTTATTTGTCATTTAGATTTAATTATTTTTTTTAAATATTTAAATAGTGTAAATTTAAATACTCAATACATTTCAGCAATTTTGAGTATCGTGTATTATATATCAGCATTTTGTGGATTGTATATTATCATTATATTGGTCACCTTGTTCTCTAATTATCATAACCACATTTCAATGCAATATTTTTCACTCACACTCTTAACAGTCTGACTGCCAGCAGTTACATTCATTTTACTTTTCTTTCTTTTTTTTTTTTCTTTCCTCCAAAGCGTTGACCAATGGCTGTGGAAGCTCCCCCCTCACACCGTCTGCACGGATCTCAGCTCTTAACATTGTTGGTGATCTTCTGCGGAAAGTTGGGGTAAGTTCCTGAATGACTACATGTTTCACTTTAACACTTAGAAAGAACTTCTTGTGATCTCGTATCAGAATGGACTCGAACTAAAATTAGATGCTAATGCAAAAACATGGGATGTCTGTTTTTATGCAGGCTCTTGAGTCTAAACTAGCTGCCTGTAGGAACTTCGCCAAGGACCAGGCAGCAAGGAAAAATTACACAACAGGAAATGGAAGCCTCATCAACAGCAGCGCAACCAAGTTCTCTCATTCGCTCCACACTACGTATTTTGACAAGACGTAAGTCCTTAGCTTTCTGTTCTGTCTGCTCACCAGGCCCACACAACTGCTTTCACAGCTTTCTGTGGAGTTTTGAACATTTCTTTATTAAAGTACTGAAGTATTTAATAGATATTAATTATTCTAGATAATTGGTGGTGTTATCAATATTACAGATTATTAAATATTTTGGCCTGTTAGATTTGAACTAACAATAACAGTTTCTAATAAGTACTCTCAACTCTGATAACATATTTGTTGCACACTTTTTGTCTAATAGCTACACATTGTTTAAAAGCAGCTTTACAGAAAATCATGATGTTAAAGCAATAAGCCCCAAGAAGCCGTGGTTTACAGTGAATTTATAACAGCTAAGGGTGGTCCATCGTCTGCTAACAACGGCCCTTAGCTGTTCTAAATTCACTGTAAACCACGGCTTCTTGGGGCTTATTGCTTTTATAAAACGGTTATTCCATATACGTAGTAAGGTTTTACAAAATAAAACGGAGCAAATACAGTGTAATGATATTAATAAAAACAGTATTCTTCCACCAAACAATGTAGTTCCTCGGAATCAATTGTGGTTCCTACAAAATGGTTGCCGATCAACAGACAAAAGTAAACAAAGGTGTATGTTCGTAGAGTAATTAACATAAGCTTTGAACGTGGCTCAACCAATCAGAATCAAGGACCGGAACTATCCGTTTTATAATAATGTTTATATTATCTTAAAGGGATTGTTCACCCCAAATTGAAGTGTCTGTCATTTACTCACCCTCAAGAGTTATAGACATTGTGTTCGTTCTTCGTGTTACACAAAAGAAGATCTTCTGAAGAATGTTGGTAACCTAACATGAAAAGTACGCCTTTGATTTCCACAGTATGAAAAAAAAATACAATGGAAGTCAATGGCTACCAGTAGCAGTTTATCAATATCCTGACAAACTTCCTTTTTGAGTGAACTATCCCTTTAATATCTTCATACCATGTGGTTTCATTAAGCAAGTTACATCTGTGTGATAATACAGTTTACATTTTCAAACAATATACAGTCTATATATTCTCACTCCAAGCAAGAGTACTGTGTGTATGCAGATAAAGTTGGACACACTTATATATTCAACCTTGAATGAAGAGCTGTGTGGTGAAAGATTTGTAATATAGTAGGTATCACTTTATATGAGTGTACTTTATGTACGTGGATAAAGTTAGATATATATGCAACTTTATAAGCTGTGAGATAATACAGTTTACATTGTGCGACAGAAGATTAGCTACATATTGCTGTACATGAGTATACTGTACTCAAGAAGTTTCACATACTGTGTATCCAGGTAAGCTTGGAGATACTTGGAGTAGTTGTAGAATTAATTCAGGTTATTAATTTGTTATGTGGCAGTGTTTCCCACAGTGGCGGCATATATATGCAAATTCATTCTCTGCCAGCGGGAGGCGCTTGTAGAGCAGGAGAGATAGAGGTTTCCCCGGTAACGGCAGTACACAAAGCTAGGGATGGGCGATACCCCATATTTTGTTTTCGATACGATACCGATATTTTTCAAGGCAGTATCGTCAATATCGATACCGATTCGATACCTCTGAACTAAACTTTTAAATGACTAAATTTATTAAATTATTAAGAGTAAAATGGGTAATGAAAACCACTTAACTTTGTTTAAAACGCATTTTAACCTGTTTAATCCCAAATTTTTCCCAGACATGAAAATATCCAAATGATGTGTCATTAGTAACCCTTTGAAATAACCAATTTTTTTTTTTTTTGGGAAAAGTGTATGAACATTTTTATTTTATGGTCAGTCACAATTGTTACCGGTGGGATAACGTGTATACTGAATTAACATATTTCTGCAGTCTTAAAAATTGTTATATATCACAGCTATTTTAAACTGTTGATCACATTCTAGGGTTACTATTATGCTACCCTTATACAACATTGATAGGAATACTGAGATCAAATACAAACAACCATCAACGTATTTCAAAATTGTTACTTTTTTGTAACATATATCATCACATTTTTATATTAGTGCTACCAATATTACAACATTAATATTCTAACTTATTTGTAACATTTGAACTTTTGATTTAGTGCAGTATTTTGTCCTGTCTTTAGGGACTGCCAGTGAATGGCTGTTGCATGCATAAACTGCAACTTTTTTTTTATTCTGACAGTGTATGATTTCTTTTAACATTACAGAATGGAACATGATCGATATTATCTTTCAACGTTCAATTTAAATAATTGTAATTGCACAAACTATGTAGGCTACAATTTTAGTTAGTTTATTGTGAAATAACTCAAACATTAGTTTTTTTTTCTGTCCTCTGATAAGCATTGTTCAGGGCTGCCGTTCCCAAAAGCTTTAATGCTTTCTTATGATACTTTTGGGAACTGTGCACTGTCAGAAGTGAGTGAACGCTCTCTGTGGTGGATTGGTTCTGTCTCGCAACATTTGCGTGTGTTCAGATGAGCTGAAAAATTACTCGCTAACAAAGGTTATCGTCCAATTCAATGCATATTGTACGCATTATTATTATTATTATTTTTGTTGAATAAACAAAACCACTGGTAAATAAAAAGCACCTTAGTATCGATATTTTTTGTTTGAGTATCGATACTTTCGATACTCGCGTCAGTATCGATATATCAATACTTCGGATCAATACGCCCATCCCTACATAAAGCATGGCTCCGCTCACAAACGCTGTTTTAGTTTATCAGACATTACAGGCAAGATGAAATGAAAATGACATCCAAAATTTTCTGAAGACAGTCGGTTTCCTTCAGAAATACAGTGATATCAATTTTGAAACGTGCAGTGCTCATGTTTATTCAATGACGTCAAAGCCTTTCGGAAAATCTATTTGTGGCGGTCAGTTTTGATATGGTGGCAGGCCGCCACAAATAAATCAGTGTATGGGAAACACTGTGGTGATATTGGGGAATCATTAAACGTGAGGTTTTGTTCAGTGTATAACAATTTGGTTTAGTGACAACAAGCCTAATTACTGTTATCACTGACATGGTTAAGTGATGCATATGTCCGTTAAAAAGTGATCATATCACCCAACCCTCAAGCAGTTTAACTGAAGATTTATACTTATTCGTAACACGTTGTTCACGGTACATAATTCAGTTTCTTGATTCCTCACAGGAATATGAATGGCCTGGATCCCGGTGCCCTGACGGCCATGGCTTCCCCGCGGGCCGTGTCTCCTCCTGGCATGCTCCCTCTCAGCGTGTGAGACTTTCCCAGCGACCTCCACACAAGCTCGGACGCAATGTGGAAACAGAGAGGACACTCCAGAGATTGTGTGAGTGTGTGTGTGCGAGAGAGACTGAGATGACGTGCCTCGAGCGTGTCTGACAGATACATGTCAGGCGTGAGGGTACGTTCCTGTGAGCGCGAGCTTCAGTCCACCTCTGTTCTCACAAGGTCTCACCTAAAGCCAGCAAAACGACAAAGGTCTGAGTCGGGCCACAGCTTCTGTGTGAGTTTCAGTGTGTCGCACAATTTAAAAGACGTTCAAGGGATTTTCTTTTTGAGGTGAACGTCACTGTATGCTTGATGCCAATGCGTGTGTGTGTGATCTGAGGCAGATCTGAACGTCCCCTCAGCCTTGATTTACACGTTCACTGTTTTCAGCTTCGGTAAAGGGTCTAAATGTGGAGGTCCGCAGATGTTTTTACTGGAATGAATGCCAAGAAAACGTGTTCAATAGCATGGAAACATCAGCTATTACTATTATTAACCCAGTTACATCAGCTGGCTGGTCACCAGTTTGCATGATGCAACCACTATTTTAGGGCTTCAGAAGGTTTGTATGTATGCTTCTGAAACGGCACTTCAAAATCCCACAGTTAAGTGATGTTTACTGTGTCTAGATTCACGGGCCGCAGTGGTCACGATGCAAACCGCAAGTACTGTTTCACTTGTGTAACTGCTTTGACTGTAAATCAGTCTCTGTGCGAGTGTGACCTTCCTCACAGAACTTGTCAGTGGTTGTATGAGCCTCATTTCTATCCCATGTGCCTCTGCTGGTGAGTTTGTGGAACTGAAGCCTGCTTTTGTTTATCACAGGGTTTAAGTTCAGTTCATTTACGGCAAACTTTAACATCAAGTATAGTAGGGCTGCACGATAAATCCATGCGATATTTAACGCGCATCTTGTCAGTAAAGCCGGTTCTTTAATCAGCGGTAAATCTCCATCACCTGCGGGCTTTCACATTGAGCGGCATTAACTACACAGAGCCATTGTTCACTGACAAGCTGCGCAAAACCACGATCATATTTTGCGCAGCTCATCGGTGAACAACGGCTCTATGTAGTTAATGCTGCTCAATTTGAAAGCACGCATGTGATGGAGATTTACAGCTGATTACAGAACCGCCTTTACTGATGAGATGCGTGTTAAATATTGCATGTGATTTATCGTGCAGCCCTAAAGTATAGCAGCACTTGTCAGTGTTAATTTCTCTCGTTGAGTCTTTGATTTCACAGTTATCACGCACTTTGTTGACTGTTTTGTTATATCTCATGTATATAGATTTGTAAACATAGCAGCGATGCCCTGTCTGTAGATACTAAAATTGGGCTGATGTGCCGTTTAATTTATTTGAGAATCTTTATGGCGTGTTTTGACACAATGAGTGAATTTTACATACTGTCCATTGGTTTAAAAACATATATCAAGATGTAAAATTGGTTGTCTAATATGTGCAAATAACTAAGGAAAATGGCACGACGGAGTTTTACCTTTTTTTTTTTTTTGTTCAATGGTCCTGAAAACTCATTTTAGATTGTGCTTTACTGACAAAAGTGGTTTGTTTGTTTGTTTTTTTAGAGAGAAATGTATTTATTTATAACTATATATGGTTAGGGTTATTTAAATTCTTGAAATCAGTATTTACAATATATTTGTTGTAATTGTTAAAAGAACAATAGAAGTTTTAATTGTACCCTATCCAGAAAAGGCGTTAATTTGTTTAACATTACAGAATGAACAATAGTTCTACAGCATTTATTAATCTTAATATCAATTTCAGGATTTACTAATGCAGTATTAAAATCACAAGTTTTGTTTGTTAACATTAGTTAATGCACTGTGAGCATGAACAAACAATGAACGACTGTATTTTTAACATTAACGAAGATTAATAAAGAGTCTAATGTAGTATTCGTTCGTTCATGTTAATTAATATTAACAAATGACCTTATTTAAAGTTTTAGTTCACATAAGGTGTTTTTTTGGGGGGTTTTTTGCTCACCAGTGAACAACGGGAAATAAAATGTATTCATGTTTATAGTAAAATAGTTAATGATGCATTCATAACATATATTTTATTAATTCTTTTAATCAGATATTTATTTCCATAATTCATGTTTATTAAAGTAATGTGCAAATTTAATTGCATGAATGAAATTGCATTGTCGTGTACCGTTTAGACATCTTCATGATGAAAAAAAAAATATAAAATAAAAACGCATACAAAGTTTGTTTTGATAAGAATTTAAATGTCACACTATAGTCATGATATTGCTGCCCTCTTGTGGTTCTTAGGAGCCGAGACTAATTACTAAAAAGGAAAATGATGCCTATTAGCAGCAGCACTGTGCTAACACTAAATTCTTATTAAAATGACATTAAATGCAATAAACACACAAATAAGAATAAATAACGTTGTGTATTCGTATGCAATTTGTCATTGGATTTTTAGCACTGTCCTGAACAAACACCACACAGCACTCTGTTTCAATAAAGTGTACAAAAAAGGGGGAATATGTGACTGTCCAGCATTACTTGATCATTTATTATTATTATTATTGGTCTTCAAGCATTGCTGTTTTACACTTTGAGCACAGTTAACTATTTACCATAGAGACCAAACAACACTGAGCCAATGAAACCGACAGACAACACGCAAAGCAACAATTTTCTTTAATACATACAAATATATAAATAAGTTACTGATTTTATAAAGCAGTATCTATTCACAAAACTAAAAAAAATCATTTACAAGATATAACATTTATAATTTAAGGCATCTAGAAATAAATAAAAAAAAATCACATTCTCACATTCTCTGATGTTTTCTACATTCATTTGTTCCCAGAAGAATCTGAATTACAGTAATGGGAATGTCGATTACAACTGGCCTTTGTTAGCAATCCTGAAGGAGGCTAGAGTAATAACTGAAATTAGGCTTTCGAGATGTTTTGAGAGATGATCTGAAGTGATTAAAGTTCCCATGTGGCACCATCTAAGGACTATGAAAAGTCCAGTCTATTCTTACAGCAGTCCAAGAACCTTTTCTGCACTATATCTGTGTACATAAGCTATGACAAATACATCTGATTGTCCACTAACAAGATAAAGAAAAGAAAAGACTGAACAAAATGATACACTGATCACACATTAGTCTCCATGTCTCTGATAGTGTTACCATGTAAAGGCACTGGACTGTAATCACAGTCTATGGTCATCTTAGTGCTGGGCTTCAGTGAGTTGATGTCTTTATGAGTGAAGGAGCTCTTGACCTCTCTGCACTTCTGTCTGTCCAGCCAGTAGAAGGACAGCATGATGAAGAGACCAGCGGTGGAGCCGTTTATGCTGCAGGCGAAGAACACATAGGCGTATTGGCTAGTGCTGTCAACCAGGATTCCTGGGAAAGAAAAAGAAAAGTCACATAATCCGCCACTTCTCAGCAGCTTCTGTTTCCAAAATGATGTTCGACATTCATTTTCTCCATGTGCATTTCAGAAATGAAAATGCATAGATGAAAACCCATGACTTAAGTAAAGCGACTGTACTTCAAATTTGAAAAACAGTACTTTTAATTATGCGATCTATGCCAAACCGTGAATCTTTGACTTAATCAAATGAGCAGCAAAGTCTGGCCCCTGCTGGTAGATGATGTAACTACAGTATTGTGTGTGGCATACCATTTAATTGTGTTTGTAATTTAAAACGAATTGCCCAATATTCAGTTAAAGGTGCTGTATGTAAGTTTTTGACTCTACTAAAGCATAAAAATACCGTAATATGTTTGCAGATATTTAAGAAACATGCTAAGTTAACATACTTGTTTATCTGAAAAACAATGCTACAGTCAGTTATTCTCCTTTGAAAATGTGCGTTCCGTGCCGGAATGTCGGTCTCTGTTTTGGTTTGTGAAACCCACCCACTGCCAATTTACCCAATTGAATTTCGGCACCCTGGGTTGCCAGTTGGCGGAAAACACTGCGTATTTCATTTAATTAATCGTCAAGTGCGCTCTTCCTGTTGGTGTCCTCAATCTGGCAACCTGCGTGTGCATCAAGTCTGAGGAGGAGGGGCCGGGTGAAAAAAACCCTCTCCAATATTTTGATTTTGGACTGCAATACCTAGTTCAACCACTCTTTGTCAATCCTACATACAGCACCTTTAAAGATACCATTGAAAAGTTTGGGGTACTAAGTATGAATTTTAAATGTTTTTGAAAAGTCACCAAGTGCATATATAAAATATATTAAAAACAATAATATTGTGAAATATTACTACATTTTAAAATGTAATTTATTCCTGTGATGGTAAAGCTGAATTTGCAGCAGCAATTGAAGGTCAAACAGTGTCGCTGATCCTTCAGAAATCATACATATGCTGATTGTGATCCGAAACATTTCAGTTGGAAAAGTGTGTGCTTAATAGTTTTGTGGAAACAGGGTACTAGTTTTAAATATCTTTGAAAAAGAAACATTTTGTAACATTATAAATGACTTTACTGTCACTTTCAATCAAGTCCTTTCTGAATAAAGTATAATTTGAAAAGAAGTATAAAAGTATTTTTGAAGAATATTTCTAACTAAGTTTTAATTATATTTACAGTTTGTAACAGTAATTTTTGTCTGTACAATGGCAGTCAATAGAAACCAAAATATCTATTTGTGTTCCACAGAAGCAATAAAGTCACTCTGCTGGGGTGTATTTGTAGCAATAGCCAAAAGTACATTGTATAGGTCAAAATTATCAAAAAATTTTTATGCCAAAAATCATTAGGATAAAAATAAAGACCATGTTCCATGAAGATATGTAAATTTTCGACCATAAATATATCAAAACTTATTTTTTGATTAGTCCTATGCATTGCTAAGGACTTCATTTGGACAACTTTACAAGGCGATTTTCTCAGTATTTAGATTTTAATTTTTTTTGCACCCTCAGATTCCAGATTTTCAAATAGTTTTATCTCTGCCAAATATTGTCCTATCCTAACAAACCATACATCAATAGAAAGCTTATTTATTCAGCTTTCAGATGGGGTATAAATCTCAAAAATAAAAATGTGTTTTGTGGTCCAGGGTCACAGATGAGGGTGAGTAAATGATGACTTCTAACTATCTTTTAAGCGCCATAAAAAATCAGGCTTATAGTGTATATATCATTGTTTAACACCCTTAGAGCTCTTTCTTGAAATGTTTTGTTATTGCTAAACATCAGCCTGCTGTTGTGCAATGAAGTGCTCCTATCATAGACTGATCAGCACCTCATTGCCGTGTGCCTTGACATTTAAGTTTCCTTGGTAATGATAACTGGAGAGGATCCCTAGTGCTTGATGTTCTGCTCACCTATACAAGCCTTTCTGGACACCGGCCTGTAAATGAACTGACAATCTCATCGACTAACGTAAGATTATGACTGACCTGCTACCAATGACGTCACACGACCCTCACAGAATCACACACACACACTAAACCAACCCCTCACAGAAAACAGAAAAAAAAGAAGAAACTTCATTCTGTATGATTTATAAGCAGTTTTCCTCATGGGATTAAATTAAATTAAATTAAAATGACTAATAGTATTATGCTTATTTGGTCCCCATAAAGTAGGGAATGCCAGTTACACACATTGAACAGACTTCTTTCTTCCTTCTATAAAGGGATTAAAATTCTCTCATAATTTCCTCATACTTCCCTGGAACACACACAAAAATGATGTTAGGCAAAAAATGCTGGTCTAATCTTTTATGAGAGCATATAATGACTATGGGATGTCAAGCTCCAAAAAGCTCTATAGATCTTATATAGATATAATATATATTGGGGCGTTATCCCGAGTCCAGATTAGCGTCGCCCTGGAAACGCCGCTGCTCCACTGATCACCGACGCACAACAACTGTGCGTGATGAGTGGCGCACCTGGAGCTCGTTCCCGCTGGCTTTAAAAGCCAGGAGAAGAGACGCCAGCGGGGGAGCACCCCAGAGCTCCAGGCAGCGTTAACGATTGTTCTCCTTATTTCACAGACTCTGAAGGCACCCAGGGAGAGGGATCTGCACCACGGCACTTCACCCCACGAGCACCACTCTGAGACGGGCACCGAGCACCAGTCATCAAGGGCACGTGTGATCAGTGTGTGTGGGCAAATAAATCACCCTCCGGGGCTCTTTCGAACCAGTACTGAGTCTGTGCTCTCATTCACCCCGCGACATATGGTGGAGAATGCGGGCAGAACAGGTGAATTGAGACACAAACGGGTACCGCCAGGTGGCCTTAACGATATCTGTGCTTCTTCTAGGAGAAACCGCTCTCTTCCCCCGGACACATGGAAGAGGTCATCCGCCGCCTAACGGAGCTCTCGGCCCGCCAGCAGCAGTTTACAGAGCGACTGGCCGCCCGGCAGGAATATACTGACAGGGTCGTGGAACAGCTGCAGGCCAGCGTGGCGGGGCGCCTGCCCCTCCCAGAAGCGCCGGTCAGAGCGCACCAATACCTCGTCCGGTTGACCGAGAACGACGACATCGAGGATTACCTCCACACGTTTGAGGTCATCGCAGCCCGGGAGGGGTGGGTCCAGGAAGAATGGGCTCGCATCATCGCCCCCTTCCTCACCGGAGAAGCGCAGCGGGCCTATTATGCCCTGAGGGCACCCCGGAATGAACAGTATGACGAGCTCAAAGCCGAAATCCTAGCCCGGGTGGGCCTATCGCCAATGGGGGCGGCGCAACAGTTCTATCAATGGACCTATGATGAACGGCAGCCAGTGAGAGCGCAAGCTGCGCAACTGGCCCGATTGGCTCACCTGTGGCCTCTCGCGGGGTCCCCTACTGCTGACCAGGTAGCGGAGAAAGTCCTCATCGATCGGCTGCTACGGGCGCTGCCCCGCCAGCTGAGGCGCCCGGTCAGTATGCGAAACCCCCAGGAAGTCCACAGTCTGGTAGAGGCGGTCGAGCTGGCGGTGGCAACGAACGCCAGCGAGGCAGGGGAGAGAGCGGGCCTGGCGCCCCGCAGGGTGATGGAGCGGCGTCCGCTCGAAGGTGCACCGCGACCAGGCAGCAGACCGGTGGTCCCCGACGGGGCGGATACCAATGCCCACAGAACCCCCAGCTCCGACGGCCCGGGCATGGGTGGTGGGGTGTTTCCTGCACCAGGACGGACGTCCCCCGGGCCCCGGCAGGATGGTACAACTGGATGGGAAACCCATCCAGGCCTTCTTGGACTCCGGCAGTTCAGTCACCCTCGTGCAACCGTCCCTGGTACGACCCAGGCCCGAGCAGAAATCCCAGTTGCCGCTGACGTGTGTGCACGGAGACACCCGCTGGGTAGCGGCCCGGACGGTGCGGATCTCGGCGGAGCCCGGGACCTGGGCCATCGAGGTGGGCATTGTGCCGGATCTCCCTGTACCTCTGCTCCTGGGACGGGATTGGCCGGGGTTCCAGAAGCTCCTCCTCGGATCCAGGATGCCACGCAGTACCGCCCGGAACGGGCCACGGCAACCCCGTCAGGGACCGCCCAGCCCCAGGCCGGTCTACCTAGCGACGGACAGCGAGAGGGAGGATGAGTGTCAGCCAGCTAATCTTCTAATTGATGTGTTTCCCAGGCACGGACCAAGGGACTAGTCGGAAGGAACAAGCGAGGTACGAAAGCCTACGGAACTGCTGGGATCAATTGCGCCGCATTGATGAGGTAGACAGGCTCCCGGGCCCCAACCCCCTCCCTCATTTCGAAATACGCAATGGTCTGCTGTACTGTGTCGCCCACAGGCGGGGGGAGGACAAATTCCTCCTGGTTGTGCCTACCACCAAGATGGAGACGGTCATGGAGCTGGCCCACGGCCACCCAATGGCGGGACACCTAGGAGCCGACAATACCGTCCAGCGTATCCGGGACTGTTTTCACTGGCCCGGACTAGAGGCCGAAGTGAAACGGTTCTGCCGTAGCTATCCCACCTGCCAGCAGACGTCTCCGTGCCGCCCTCCCCCCAGCCCGCTCATTCCACTACCCGTCATCGATGTGCCCTTCGAGCGGATCGGGATGGATCTGGTGGGACCGCTGCCGAAGTCTGCCCGGGGACATGAGCACATCCTGGTTATCCTGGACTATGCCACCCGGTACCCGGAAGCCATTCCACTTCGAGCGGCCAATGCCAAGAACATTGCCCGCGAACTGTTTCTGCTGGCCAGCCACGTCGGGATCCCAAAGGAAATCCTGACTGACCAGGGTACCCCCTTCATGTCCCGGGTCATGGCGGACCTCTGTCACCTCCTCAAGGTCAAACAACTGAGGACGTCGGTCTACCACCCGCAGACGGATGGCCTGGTGGAGCGGTTCAACCAGACGCTCAAGCGGATGCTGAAGCGGGTGGTGGCCGAGGATGGGCGCGACTGGGACCTCATGATCCCGTACGTGCTCTTTGGCATCAGAGAGGTACCGCAGGCCTCCACAGGCTTCACCCCCTTCGAACAGCTGTTTGGGAGACAGCCCAGGGGCCTTCTAGACGTGGCTCGGGAAGCATGGGAGAACCAACCCGCCCCCCTTCGTAGCCTCGTCGAGCACGTGCGGGAGATGAGAGAACGGATTGACTGGGTCATGCCGCTGGTTAAGGAACATCTCGTGACCGCCCAGCGCCCAGCAACGGTTGTACGACCGGCCCGCCCAGGCCCGGGAGTTCCAGCCGGGCGATCGAGTGGTGGTACTGGTCCCGACAGCTGCGTGCAAGTTTCTGGCGACCTGGCAGGGGCCCTACACAGTAGTGGAACGAATGGGACCGGTTACGTACCATGTGCGGCAACCCGGCCACCGACGAACGGAGTAAATCTACCACGTTAACTTGCTCAAGAAGTGGGTTCCCCGGCCCGAGCAACTCGCCGCGCTAGCCCATACCGGGCCCCCAGTAGTGGACCTGGAACCGCAGCTGTCAGCGACCCAGAAAGCGGAACTCAAGGCCCTGGTCAGTCAGTTCCAGGATGTGTTCAGTGAGACCCTGGGTAGAACTACCGTCATCGAGCACGAGGTCCGCACACCACCCGAGTCGTAGTACGCAGCGGCTCTAACGATATTCGGGCTATAGAGAGGAAGTCAAGAAGATGGCCCAAAACTAGGAATCATCGCGCCCTCTGTAAGCCCGTGACCTCACCAAAGGCTACTGGCAGGGGCCCCTGTCCCCCGAGTCCCGGGAGAAGAAAGCCTTTAGCACTCCCAATGGCCACTGGCATTACCGGGTGCTACCCTTCGGCCTACACGGGGCGCCCGCCACGTTCCAGCGGTTGATGGACATCTTGCTCCGGCCCCACCAAGCCAAGGCTTACTTGGATGATGTCGTCATTCACTCAGAGGGTTGGGAGACTCACCTGGAGCGTCTACGGAGGGTGTTTTGACGGAGCTCCGGCGGGCTGGCCTAACGGCCAACCCCAAGAAGTGCCACCTCAGCCTCACCGAAGCAAAATACCTGGGGTACAAAATTGGAAGAAGGCTCATCATGCCCCAGGACAAAAAGGTCGAGGCGGTAAAGGAGTTCCCGCATCCCGCCAACAAGACCCAGGTACGGGCCTTTTTGGGGTTGGCGGGCTACTACCGATGCTTCATTCCAAACTTCTCCTCTATAGCCTGATCCCTGTCAGACCTTACCAAGAAGGGGCAGCCGGAGAAGATAGTCTGGACTCCCGAGACAGAAGCCGCCTTCCAGGCCATCAAGACGGCCCTGACGTCCTCCCCAGTCCTGCATGTCCCAGACTTCGGCTGCCCCTTCACCCTATATCCGGACGCCTCCGGCACCGGTTTAGGGGCAGTCCTCTCCCAGCTCCGGGATGGAGAGGAACACCCCATAGTCTACATCAGCCGGAAACTCTCCCCCGCGGAGACCAGGTACGCCACCCTGGAGAAAGATCGGGCCGGGGTCGATCACGGGAATGCGGACTGTCTCTCCCGGGGCTGGTCCGGTTGGGCAGGTCTGGCAGGTAACCAGAAATCCCCCCCCCCGTAATACCCCACAACGAGTTGTGTGTTTCCCCACAGGACCAGGGCGAATAAATCACCCTCCGGGGCTCTTTCGACCAGTTCCGAGTCTGTGATCTAATTCACCCGCTACTATATAATATATATATATACAGTTGTGTGAAAAGGTTTTTGCCCCCTTCCTGTTTTTTTAATTTTGTGCATATTTGTCACACTTATTGCAAACTGCAATCAAGCGTTTGCAATAACTGGCAATGAGTCTTTCACATCGCTGTGGAGGAATTTTGGCCCACTCTTCTTTGCAGAATTGTTTTAATTCAGCCACATTGGAGGGTTTTCGAGCATGAATGGACTGTTTAAGCATCTCAATCGGATTTAAGTCCGGACTTTGATTTGGCCACTCCAAACCTTTAATTTAGTTTTTCTTGAGCCATTCAGAGGTGGACTTGCTGGTGTGTTTGGGATCATTGTCCTGCTACATAACCCAAGTGCGCTTGAGCTTGAGGTCACAAAATGATGGCCGGACATTCTCCTTCAGGAATTTCTGATAGACTGCAGAATTCATGGCTCCATCAATTATGGCAAGTCATCCAGAATCCTGAAGCTGCAAAGCAGCCCCAGACCATCACACTACCACCACAGTGTTTGACTGTTGCTATGATGTTCTTTTTATGAAATGCTGTGTTGGTTTTACGCCAGATGTAACGGGACACACACCTTCCAAAAAGTTAAACTTTTGTCTCATCAGTCCACAGAATATTTGCCCAAAAGTCTTGGGGATAATCAAGATATTTTTTGGCAAATGAGAGACGAGCCTTTGTGTTCTTTTTGGTCAGCAGTGGCTTTTGCCTTGGAACTCTCCCATGGATGACGTTTTTGCCCAGTCTCTTTCTTATTGTTGAATCATGAACACTGACCTTAATTGAGGCAAGTGAGGCCTGCAGTTCTGTAGATGTTGTTCTGGGTTCTTTTATGAACTCCTGGACGAGTCATTGTTGCGCTCTTGGAGTAATTTTGGTTGGCCGGCAACTCCTGGGAAGGTTCACCATTGTTCCAAGTTTTCTCAATTTGTGGATAATGGCTCTGACCATGGTTCGCTGGAGTCCCAAAGCCTTAGAAATGGCTTTATAAGCCTTTCCAGACTGATACATGTCAACTATTTTGTTTCTCGTCTGCTCTTGAATTTCTTTAGATCGCGGCATGATGTGTTGCTCTTTAAGCCTACTTCACTTTGAATCACCCCCCACCCCCCCCCCCCCCCCCGGACAGGTTCCTATTTAAGGGATCTGATAACAGGTCTGGCAGTAATCAGGCTTGGGTGTGGCTAGTGAAATTTAACTTAGCTTTCTAAAATAATGTGGTTAATCACTGTTTTTTCATGATTTAACAGGAGGGGCAATTCATTTTTCACGTAGGGCCA
This sequence comes from Sinocyclocheilus anophthalmus, assembly GCA_018155175.1. Taxonomy (NCBI): domain Eukaryota; kingdom Metazoa; phylum Chordata; class Actinopteri; order Cypriniformes; family Cyprinidae; genus Sinocyclocheilus; species Sinocyclocheilus anophthalmus. Next base: position 91,514 of record JADLZN010002807.1, read on the forward strand.
GGTAGGTTTAGACAGCTATTTTCCCTTTAATAAATGAAATCATTATTTAAAAAACTGCATTTTGTATTTACTTGCATTATCTTTGTGTAATATTAAAATTTGTTTGATGATCTGAATCTTTTAAGTGCGACAAACATGCAAAAAAATAAGAAATCAGGAAGGGGGCCAACACTTTTTCACACCACTGTATATATACACAGTGGGGCAAAAAAGTATTTAGTCAGCCACCAATTGTGCAAGTTCTCCCACTTAAAAAGATGAGAGAGGCCTGTAATTTTCATCATAGGTATACCTCAACTATGAGAGACAAAATGAGAAAAAAACAAAATCCAGAAAATCACATTGTAAGAATTTTAAAGAATTAATTGGTAAATTCATTGGTAAAATAAGTATTTGGTCACCTACAAAAAGCAAGATTTCTGGCTCTCACAGACCTGAAACTTCTTCTTTAAGAGGCTCCTCTGTCTCCACTCGTTACCTGTATTAATGGCATCTGTTTGAACTCGTTATCAGTATAAAAGACACCTGTCCACAACCTCAAACAGTCACACTCCAAACTCCACCATGGCCAAGACCAAAGAGCTGTCAAAGGACACCAGAAACAAAACTGTAGACCTGCACCAGGCTGGGAAGACAATCTGCAATAGGTAAGCAGCTTGGTGTGAAGAAAGCAACTGTGGGAGCAATTATTAGAAAATGGAAGACTTAGAAGACCACTGATAATCTCCCTCGATCTGGGGCTCCACGCAAGATCTCACCCGTGGGGTCAAAATGCTCACAAGAACTGTGAGCAAAAATCCCAGAACCACACGGGGGGACTAGTGAATGACCTGCAGAGAGCTGGGGCCAAAGTAACAAAGGCTACCATCAGTGACACACTGCGCCGCCAGGGACTCAAAACCTGCAGTGCCAGACATGTCCCCCTGCTTAAGCCAGTACATGTCCAGGCCCGTCTGAAGTTGCTAGAGGCATTTGGATGATCAGAAGAGGATTGGGAGAATGTCATATGGTCAGATGAAACCAAAATTGAACTTTTTGGTAAAAACTCAACTTGGCATGTTTGGAGGAGAAAGAATGCTGAGTTGCACCCAAGAACACCATACCTACTGTGAAGCATGGGGGTGAAAACATCATGCTTTGGGGCTGTTTTTCTGCAACGGGACCAGGACGGGGGGGGGACGACTGATCCGTGTAAACGCAAGAATGAATGGGGCCATGTATCGTGAGATTTTGAGTAAAAACCTCCTTCCATCAGCAAGGGCAATGAAGATGAAACGTGGCTGGGTCTTTCAGCATGACAATGATCCAAAACACACCGCCCGGGCAACGAAGGAGTGGCTTCGTAGAAGCATTTCAAGGTCCTGGAGTGGACTAGCCAGTCTCCAGATCTCAACCCCATAGAAAATCTTTGGAGGAGTTGAAAATCCGTGTTGCCCAGCGCCAGCCCCAAAACATTACTGCTCTAGAGGAGATCTGCAGGGAGGAATGGGCCAAAATACCAGCAAAAGTGTGTGAAAACCTCGTGAAGACTTACAGAAAACGTTTGACCTCTGTCATTGCAACAAAGGGTATATAACAAAGTATTTAGATGAAATTTTGTTATTGACCAAATTACTTATTTTCCACCATAATTTGCAATAAATTCTTTAAAAATCCTACAATGTGATTTTGTGATTTGTTTTTCTCATTTTGTCTCTCATATTTTTTTTTCTTTTTTTGTTGGGTATACCTATGATGAAAATTACAGGCCTCTCGCATCTTTTTAAGTGGGAGAACTTGCACAATGGTGCGCTACTAAATACTTTGTTTTCCCCCACTGTATATATATATATCTATATATATATTATATATCAAGAGTATAAAACAAAACGCAGGGAATGATCTTTGTGTGTATTTCCTCTGATCTAACATGTAAATTGATCCCGGCCCGAACATTTGACCTATAAGAAGCAGTGAATGGATACCGAGGCCCACTGGCCTACAGTGCCAAACCTACAAAAACAAACAGCAGGGAAAATAACAGTAATACTTTATTTATTTTTAATTATTAATTTAATTACTTGTATTTTTATACAATTTCTTATTTTATGATAAAACCAGTAACCTCCGCTGATTTTTAGTTTGTTCCAACTAAATAGGTATAGGAATGTAACAGAAGACATTCTGAGGTGAATGATAACCAAGCAACTGAGTAAGAAAATAAAAAAAAATTACAAAATAATAATAAGAGATCATTATAAAATAAAAGTCAGTCATAGGACAGATTTTTTTTCAGTTCTCCTGATGCCCAGTCCGGGCCTGCCAAGCACAGTGCAGGTGGAGGGGAAACAATTTAGGCAAAATGCTGACCTAAATTGTGGTTTGTTTATTGCAAAGCTATTCTATGACTTTAATGGTTGGATATTATACATGAACGCTCTACTTCAAAGGAACTACTTTTATGGTGCTTTTTTGTTTGTTTTGGAGCTTGAGAGCCACTTCGTTGTTGTATGGAAAAGAACACAGTCTATGCACGTACACAAAATAAAATCACATGAAGGTGAAATTTTTTTGCCCTTGACATAAATACAAGCAAGCATGCTGTTTTAACCTACTGATGCAGTACTAAAGCATATGCAAACTTTAGAGAAAAAAAAGCATTACATCACCTGCTAACGGCGGGCCAAGCAGAAACATGATGCTCTCCATAATGCTGATGAGGCCCAGGGCGGATGGGAAGCGACTCGTCTCGACCGTGTCCATCAGTACGGTGAACAACAAGGAGCCGATGAGGCTCATAGAAAACCCAAACACTATAACATACGCCAGCAGTACTGGGAAACTCGTCGCCATCCCGCAGATGCAGTTGCTTAATCCGTTGATCAGCACAGCCACTGCAAACAGGTAGGCGAAGTTATGGCTTCCACAGAAGCGAGGCAGCCCAAAAACCAGCGCCGTCGCGGGCCGAACGATGATGTTGATCAACCCCAGGATGGCCATCAGTAGAGCGGCTCGGTCTTGCTCCATGCCGTAAGCGGTGGCATAGGGAACCAGGTAAACGAGGGGCACCACGAAGCCCAGCATCATCCAGGACACCCCAAGAGCGTAGGCACAGAAGTACGGGTTACTGCACAGCAGGTCGAAAGCCATGTGCCTGCGCAGGAAAGGCATGACGGTGGAGAGAGTGGCCCGCAGACGGCCTTTCAGACCCTCTCGTTCCTGAGTAATGGAAAGGCAATTGGTTTTGAGTTGGCGATTGTTCGTCTGTCCGGTTCTGGCTTCCATCTTTGGTTTGGCCCCAAGGGGGCGCATTACGGCCCCACAAACGCAGCAGTTCAGCAGGACCCCTCCCAGCACCAGAAAGCTGCCCCGCCAGCCAAACTCGCTGAGCAGATAGTTGGCAAGCAATGGTAGGGTGCTCAGCCCGAGTGCGGTGCCAATGGAAGACAAGGCGTTGGCAAACGCCCTGCGTCGCATAAAGTAGTGGCCCACCATTGTGATCGATGGCTGGAAAGACAAAGAGAATCCCATTCCTGAGAAGGAGAGGTGATAATTCAGTCCATGCAGTCTACTGAGCAATCGTTTTCACACCGAGAAGGTAATATACAGGCCTACCTACCTGTGATAATGCCAGCAGTGATATACAGCTCTACCATTGTCTGTGCAAATGAGCTGGCTGCCATTCCCAGTCCGCTCAGGATCCCGCCAATAATTATTGTCGCACGGCAACCGAGGCACTCCACGAGAACACTACATATGGGGCCTACGGAAAGACAAAGGCATTGTAATGTGAACAATGATGGTCACGGTGCGCACACATTAGCTGCATCTGACTTACAGATGATCCTGTTTAATGTCTGCACACATATGCAGATGATGACAAACAATGGTAGCTATTTGGTATTGAAACTCTATATCTGCAAATTAAAGTTTGGTCGCTGCATTTGATAAGCTCTGATAGAAAGGCCTGAATTTGATTATGGGATAATATGATGCTGTCCACATAAACATGGACTAGATTTACAGAAATAACTCAAATGTATGGAACCTTACAATGACATGCATTTTTTTCTCATGACTTATTTATTTGGAACTTCTTTTTAGTAAATGGTGGCTGTTTTGTGCTAATTTGTTCCCTAGTTTTGAATTTGTTAAAACGATGTAATAGATTAGTACAATTTAGCCAAGATTAACTGAAAGGGAGTGAATTATGTGTGAAATTAGGCCTGGGCGATTAAATGGTATCAATATTTATCGACGATACACCTTCTTCGATATCGATAGAAAAATTGTTCGATATAGGCACGTGCTATAAGTGACGCAGACAGCAAACACAAACACATGCTGAAATTAGTGCTGTGCCTGCCTGTGATAAGGAGATTGTGAATAAAGAGTGAATATTAGTTTAATTTAAAATAAACATTTGCATTTGAATGTTAGGAGTGCGTCAGGGAGCGTCATCAGTGGCGAGCGAGACGTGGAGTTTTGCATTTGAATGTTTTGTTAGTCTAGCCCACGAGACGCACCGCTGCTGCATTATGCATTCAAAATATTAGAGAAATATAGAAGCTCAATGCGGAGAAGATCTTGAATGGGTTAAAACAGAAACCAAGCCATTCACACAGAACGCATATTCAGCGCATTTTTTAGATGGACAAATACGACTGCTGCACTCATGTCTCACACAAGAGATGTATAGAAAGCCATGCAAAATTAAAACAGTTTAAACTTTTAGAAAACACATCACGAATTTGTGGAGGTTTATTCCTTTTCACTGTCTCCTATGTTTTAAATGCAGTCTGTGTGAATGGCGCGTCGGCTCTTTAGATTAAGCAATGCATACATGATGCTTTTCTGTTCATAATTGTTTATGCAGTTTACGAAATTATATTTGATTTATATATGTTCATTTTAGATGTAATGCAGGTTTTTATAGAGTTACTTCCTTGCGTTGACAATTTAAATGCGCTGCATTATTTTGCTCAGTGCGCTCTCCTGTGGCCTCGGGAGACAATTAGACCTATACAATAAAGACCTATTTAATCTGCATATAAAACATTAGAAATGAGACATTTGTTGAATTTTTATTGTGTTTGATTGTTAAAACAAAAAATAATTTGTTGTTTGTCTCAATAAATTGTGTTAATTATAAATACAGTGGTTAAATTGAAACATTTTTTTCTATTGCTTTTTGTTTTAAAAAAAGTTATAAAAAATGTCAATAATTATCGATACCAAACGATATGAAACATTATATCGTTGATACATTTTTTAGCTATATCGCCCAGCCGTATGTGAAATGTCACCACATATTTAATAATTTGTGGCCACAATATTTTTTTATTTTTTATTTTTCTGTGCAGGGCTCCGTATAAATGCATAATTTGGACTCTGAAGCGTAGCTGGGCAACTCTGGCTTCGAATTTGCGTTGCCCAACCCTGCTCTAAAGAAACAGTTCACCCAAACATGTTTTCATTATTTACACGACATGATGAATATAGTCATTCCAACTTTGTATGAATTTCATTCATCATTGAAACACAAAATGAGATGTGTCGGCAGAATGTCTGAACTGCTCTTTCCCATCAAGGAAAGTAGATGGTTTCCTTGTCCAACAAGGACAAAGAAAGCCATTAAAGTAGATCTTTTTGTCAGAGCTCTCATTTTCAATGAAAGCAGAAGCTTAGAAATTCTGTCTAAGATGTCCATTTTGTGTTTTACGGAAGAATAAATATACGGGGTCAGAAAGATATGAGGGAGAGTAACTGATGAGAACATTTTTGTCTTTGGGTGAACTAAACCTTCTTAGTATTGTCTGCACTCAAATGATATACTTCTGTCACTGTTTACATTTTGGTAATAAAATATGCTTAAAGGGGTTATGCAATGGAAAATCAAATGTCCTTGATGTTACTTTCAATGAAGGCATACTACAAGTTTCATAACTCCCCAGTTTAAAATATGAGTTTTTTTTTTCAGCCTTCTAAAACACCAGGATTTGAAATCCGTCATGATTTTGCTCTACACTCCTCTTAACATTAGCATGCGAATCAGGTAAGTGCTCTTAATATGGAAGGCGGATAGAGCCAAAAATCCTTTAAAGGAACGCATTAAATTTGACCATGTCAACTAGGGATGCACCGAATATTCGGCCACCGAAAATTTTCGGCCGAAAATGGCCCAAAAGTGCATTTTCGGTTTTCGGCCGAAAGACTTTTATCACCGAAACAATACGGCCGAAATGTTGTGATGACGCAAACAGAAACCGCGACCTGCACGTGCTTGTCTGAAGCAACATGTCTGCGGTGTGGACGTATTTCAGTATATCTGAGAAAGACCCACGGACAGCGATTTGCAAAACATGTAATGCCGAAATTTCAAGAGGGGGTGCATCTGCAAAGACTTTCTCCATGTCGGGTTTAATTTATTACCTGAAATCCAAACATTCCGATCGCTACGCTGAATATGAGAGGAACACGGCACAGAAAAGGAAGATGCAGAATATTCGGTGCATCCCTAATTCTTATCCAAAACAACTAGATGTGATATGAGTGTGATACATACATACAAAGATGGCACGCAAGTACTTGTCTACTCCGTGCACAAGCACTGACAGCGAGAGAGTGTTCAGTGCAGCAGCTCATGTTCTCGATGAGAAGAGGAACAGACTTCACTGTGATAAACAGAGAAGCTACTTTTCAGCAAGAAAAACCTGTCACTTTACCTCAAGAAGTAGAATGGGCTTGTCTAGTGTTTAAATATTTATTATCCACTTTGCACATCTGCAATTCTTGGTGCATTTGTTGTTGTTAAAGTTCTACAGTTAACATATGGGCTATGGCAGTCTTTGTTTTGATACACTATTATGTTGAAGGCCTACAGAGAAAATATTGTTGTATCTTTAAGCAGTTGCACTTGTTCTGAATGCATTTTCTTGTAGTAGTCCTACAGAGAAAAATTTTAAATGTACTTGACCTAAATGCACTTTGTTTTTATGAGAGAACATTTAATTTTAAAACCTTTCTGCAGGCCAGGAGGCCTGTACATTATTATTTAATGTACACATGAGTGGGGTCAAGTTAAACATTTTAGTTTGAATTTTATTTTATTATACTTATTGTTGCAATGTGCTAAATAAATATTTGCATAATTTGTAATTGATTTATTCTTTGAAACTTTAATATTAATTTATGCAATTGCAATGCCTTGATTTTAGTAAAGTTAGTACACAGTCATAGCCATAAATGCAATGGTACTAATAACTGGCATAATTTCTTTCGGTTTTTTGGTTTTCGGCTTGTTTTCCCTCTTTTCGGTTTTCGGTTTCGGCTAAGAATTTTCATTTCGGTGCATCCCTAGGTCAACCCAGCTACAATAATCACACTATTTGTCAATTATCCCCTTAAAGCCTCAGTTTTTCTTCATGTTTTTTTAGCATTGAAAGCACGCATAGTATTACCGGCATTAATGAGTATGATTGTCTCTCAATGTGGGCACATTCTGGCCATGTTCGAACATGTAATACTTTTTAAAGCAGATTTACCTCTAGATTTACCCACATATTAATCCTTTCTTTAGTTTATTGTGGCATTGCTTTACTGATATTTACTGTGCTAGAGTAAATTAATTAATGTTACAATATAAAATGTTACAATATAAAGACATTTCTTTACACACAACGTACCGATGCATTATCCCTCATGAACAAATGTAATGTCTGATGTTTGGATACATGCATACCAGTGTATTATTATGATATCCTTTATGAATGTGTGCTGAGCCCCCTCCTCTTCACTCTGCTGACCCACGACTGCACACCGTCAAACAACTCCAACCTCCTTATTACGTTTGCAGATGACACGAATGTAGTGGGTCTCATTAGCAACAGAGAAGAGACAAACTACAGGAGCGAGGTGAGACGCCTGGCCGGGTGGTGCAGTGACAACAATATCTCTCTGAATGTGGAGAAGACGAAGTAGATTGTTGTTGACTTCAGGAGAGTGAGCACTCAGCATGCTCCTCTGACCGTCAATGGTGTGACTGTGGAGAGGGTGAGCAGCACCAAGTTCCTGGGTGTGCACATCACAGAGGATCTCTCCTGGACTGACAACACCACAGCACTGACCATGAAAGCACAGCAGCGTCTCTACTTCCTCCGCAAACTGAGAAGAGCCAGAGCCCCGGCCCCCATCTTGTGCACCTTCTACAGAGGCACCATCGAGAGTATCCTGACCAGCTGCATCACTGTGTGTTATGGCGCCTGCAACGCTTCCTGCCGCAAGACACTTCAACGCATAGTGAGAGTAGCTGAGAAGATCGTTGGTGCCTCTCTCACCTCCCTTCAGGACATCTACAACACCGTCTCACCCGCAAAGCCCTCTGCATTGCAGGTGATCCCACCCACCCGACACACACAGCTTCTTCAGTCTGCTGCCATCAGGGAGGAGACTGCGGAGTCTCCAGGCCAGGACCAGCAGACTGAAGGACAGCTTCATCCATCAGGCTGTCAGGATGCTGAACTCCCTCCCGACCTTGCCCCCCCCCTCCCCTCTTTTGTGAAGTCCGTGGCCTAATGGTTAGGAGTCGGACGTCGTAACCCAAGGTTTCTGGTTCGGTCTCGTGCCCCGGGTTGTAGGTTGGTGGATGAATGTCAGCCTCCTCTCTCACCTTTCAATACCACGACTAAGGTTCCCCTGAGCAAGGCACCGAACCCACACTGCTTCCCCGGGCGCCGCACATAAATGGCTGCCCACTCTCCTGATGTGGTTTCACGGTGTGTGGTGTTCTCTGTGTGTGTGTGTGTGCACTTTGGATGGTTTAAATGCAGAGCACTAATTCCTAGTAAGGGGCATTTACTTGGCCACATGTCACGTCACTTTTGCCCCACGCACCACTGAACTCTGACCCGCTGATGGACTCTCCCACTCCCCCCTCCCAAATACACACACTGTCACTTTAATCAGTCGAAATAATCTCTTTTGCACTACAAATCATTGTTTTTTTGCACTACAATCATTATATCTGCACTGTTGTTTACTTTACTGGTTTTGCACTCTATCTGCCATATGCCTTTTGCTTTATATATATATATATTTTTTAACATTTTACCTTATTTGTAATATTTGGTTATAGTTTTGTTTTTTGTATTTTTGGGTATTTATCTTGTACCTATCTGTATTTATGTTATCTTATCACCAAGGTCCTGAGAGGTTCAACGCAATTCATATTCTCTGTGTGTATGTGCTGACATGTGGAGTAATTGACAATAAGCAGCTTGACTTGACTTGACTTGAATAATCATGATGTCTGATATGTTGTATACCAACGTACCTTCGCATCACATATGCAAATATAGTTTCAAATACAGCAATTTCATTGCCTGCTGTGTGTGTTGTAGCATTAACATGCATAAACAGAACATGTTGACACAGTCAAATTTCACGAGTTCCATTTAAATGTTTTTGGCCCCATCTGCCTTCCATATTTTAACAACTCATGTCTGTCCATCCATCACAAGAGCGATTACTGTTGTAGAGTAAGAACGTACAACATTGTTCTACACCTGTGCAAACCCTACCAAAAGATCAAATTTTATTTTATTTTTTTAATAAAAATTATGTTGTGATGAAGTTCAAAGGTAAGTAAAAATTAATCTACCAAAGTAAGTAAATTTATACTCATGTTTTGATATTTGGATTAAGTTATCGATTACATTTTTAGTAAGCAATTAGTCATTTATATTGGAATAATATATTTTTTTAAGTAATCCTCCTAAATCTGATCCTGTCCCAAACTCACATGTCTGGCATGTCTAACAACTCAAACAAATTGAGCAATGTTCTGAAACTGTTTATATTTTTCAGGACATCAGCTTATTAGGCTAATTTATGGTTCTCTTTGCACATTAGCCTGGAAAAAAATTACACATCTTTAAAAAGTAATTTTATCAATTAGAGTCTGGGAAGGTATCATATCCCAAGACACAAAGAGTGAAAACGAGTGTCAAAGAATATCATCACTTTATGGCCTTTTTTGAGTTAAATGAGAAACTTTGATGTGTCACTTTGCACCCATTGAGCACAGCAGTTAGTACGGTGCAAATTACTTCAAGCTCTTTAAAACCTCAAGGGAGATTGAACATTTGCCCTGCTTAAATGAATACTTTAGGCGTCACGGCACTGCATGAAAACAAACTCATAAGATCTCCTTAACATTGTCTTTGGCACTAACTTGCCCAGCTGGCAGCCAAGAGAAAGGGCTGGAAAGACAAATAGACCTTTCTCAACACAATGTAATCTTTTTGCTTACCAGAGCCGTCCAGAGAATATAAAAACAACCCCACTCCACCTAATTCGCTGATTCAGCGCTGTCTGCTGAGCAAGCGTTTCAGTTGACTGTATCCTATAAAGTGTGCACTAGGCGACACTTTTAGTTTTGATACGTCCACTTTAAACTTCTACTACCATAAGTAACTTCGTCACTACAATGTCAACTAACTCTCAATTCGTATACTGTTAGGTTAGGGTGAGGTTGCGGGCCGTTTCTAGCCAATTTGACGCCCTGGGCGAAATCCCTATTTTATATATAGATCCCTATATATTATTTTATATACCAAATAATATTTTAACACCAGTTGCTTGTCACATTGAAATTGGTTGTCATAATACGGGAGATTCATGCATTGAGATTCCCAATCTGAATGCATTATTTGTAAAATGACTGTTAAGATAAACATTTTGCACAATTTATTATCTGTAATATCATTGTGTTGCCACTAGATGCCTGTATAGCCCGATGTTACAATCCCTAGTGGCTAAGACATTGCACATAATTTACACATAAATCACACATAAATTAATTTTATTACATTTTGATTTGGATACTATATACTATACTACTACATATTGTTTAGATATTATCAATGGCTACTTTTTTTTGTCTTTATCTGTTTTTTGTTCAATTTTTTTGTTTTCTTTTGATTTAAAGTGTCAGTTATTGCATTTTTATTTCAGTCAAACCTATAAAACCCCTTTGTTACCCCAAACTACATATAAAATCTTTATCAGTGGCATAAAAGTAACCAATGCAGCTACTTAATCATTTGCTACTCGTTAACTTCCCCTTTAAATAACGTCACGCTCTGCCCTCTATGACGCTGTTCCCATTAAGCGCTGTTGGAAGTGAATGAATTGATTCAGCATTTCGACACCTCCGTAAAGATGCATTTAACTCGACAAAGCGGTCTAATAAAGGATGTATTGATCTCGTGAATTACAGAATTTTACTTTACCAATATTTTTTAATTGGCTGTTAACGTTTGTTGGGAATATTACACAAAATGCTGATCCTTTAACAATGCATTGGCGGAAAAACGCACACCTTTTGGACAAATCTGCCACAAATATTTGGACAAATGTGCCACAAATACTGCCTAAACAAAATACTGATTTTGTGCACTTTATTTACTGTACCAATATTTTAAATTGGCCTTTGAACTTAGCTTTATTGCATGGCAAAAAAAAAGTGTTACCTTGCCAAAGCACTGACAGAGCCCACTGATCTAATTGCGTTGTTGAGCGCTCCAAATGCAAACTTTGCATGCAACAATCAGGCAGCATTTGACAGCACTCTGATCTAGTGGCATACAGGCATCGTCAGATTGACAGTACTCTAGCCCAATAATGTTGGGGGATCCAGTGGGGGCGGCAGTCATATTTCAGGGTGACCGTGCCACTCTTTATCACAACCCTGCTAAAAGTGCCAGTACGTGCGCTCATTGGCGCCCCTTCAGCTGGTGGCGCCCTAGGCGACCGCCTAGCTCGCCTATGCCTAGAAACGGCCCTGGGTTTAGGGTTTGTAGAATAAGTTGACATGTACTTACATGTTACTTATAGTCAGTAGAAGTAGACTATTAAAATACATTTAAGGCGATATTTGTAGATGTTCAGTATAATACTAATTATTGTGTGTGCGTGTGTGTGTGTGTTTGTGAGTGTACCCCTACGTGTTTACATTGTGGGGGACATTGTACCGGCCTGCGGTCCCCACGAGGGGAAAAAAATTATTAAAATAGTAAATGATGTTTATCTGAAGGTGTAACAATGGAAACAGGTTTTCTGTAAGGGGTAGGTTAAGAGTTAGGGTTGGGGTTAGGTGATAAAAAATATTGTTTGGTCAGTATAAAAGTAATAGAATTCTATGGAAAGTCCACACAATTCACAGACACAAACGTGTGTGTGTGTGTGTGTGTGTGTGTGTGTGCAGTATATATACCTTTCAAAAGTTTGGGGTTTCAGCAAAGACTTAAGTTGATCAAAAGTGACAGTAAATAGATTTATAATGTTACAAAATATTTTTATTTAAAAAAAAAAAAAAATCCGGAAAAAGATGTATATGATTCCCACAAAAATATTAAGAATTTTTTTTTTTTACATTGATAATGAGAAATGTTTCTTGAGCATCAAAATCAGCATATTAGAATGATTCATGTGAATCATATGACACTGAAGACTAGAGTAATGACTGCTGAAAAATCAGCTTTGCCATCATAGGAATAAATTACATTTTACTATTTATTCAATAGAAAGCAGTTATTTTAAATTGTAATAAATTCAAATATTATTGTTTTGTTTTTCTGATTTTTTGATTAAATAAATTGCGCCTTGGACAAACACGAACCACAAAAAATCAATAATCCTACAGACCGAGACAAGACCCCCCCCCACGGACCCTCAAACTTAGAAGGGTATTGTTGTATGTGTATTTAGAGGGGCATGATCTTTCATACTCAGAAATCCTGCATTTAATCATAAATTAATTGTGGTAAATTGATAAATCAATTTCAAAAGTAAATAATTATAATATTAAATATATTCAAAATGAATTACTAAATACATGTGATTTTTTTTTCATATGAAGATAAATGTGATTTAAATCAAATGCAGTATGTATGATTTGTGTCTGTTATGTAGCAATGTTAATGGATTGTAATGGTTGCATATGGTGTACTTTGTCCTCAAGCACAGCTGCCTAGTAACGATGAATGAGCTGCATTAAGCGGAATGAAAATGGCGGCCCCCCAAATCCTTTTCACCATGTCGACCATTGTTTGAGTTAGTGACTGGGAAGGTGTGCAGTAACTGGATAAATTTCCCTGTGAAGTGATATGTCAATGCACACTCCTTACAATTTCGAATCTCACAAGATGGCCAAAACTCCCGCTGTCATCCCTCTGCGTGTGTTTATGTTTCATGTTATGAAACAGATCAGTGTTGCACAACCAATTAAGTAGAGTAACTTGATAGAAGTGTTTTTCAGAGACTGTGCATGACCCTGTGGTGCGGGTGAATGCGTCACAAAGCGTGGATGAACTAATGCATCAAACACGTGAATCAGTAGTATTAGAGATCCTCCCTACCGCCTGCATGCAGCACTGCCATCATGATGGCTGGCACCCATGATGTTTCAGTGTTGCTGGTTTGGAAGTCGTTCTGCAAGTCTTTGTAAAATATCCCGATGCACGAAGGGAAAGCCAGAGTCATTGCTAAGACCAGAACGGTAGCCGCAACGACCACCCAGCCCCAGCCACCATCAGGTGCCACCGGGCCACCGCTGCTGTCCTCCGCTCCTCCAGTGGAGTGATGCTGCACCTCTAGAAAACTGGAGGAGTCCTCTTCCTGTTGGTCCGGCTCCTCAGAGCCAGGATCTGTTTCTACGGCCTCCACACCCTCCGTCATTATGTCTCCTCACTCAAACGTCTGCAGGGATGAGACAAGCACATTACAGTATATATTATCTATTACAGTAATATGGGTTTATATTTTGGATTACATAAATAAAAATAACAATCTTGTATTGTCAAAGGGAGATTCAAACTTCTTTAAAGTCGACTGCATCACATCCCAAAGACTTTCAAAAGGGTTAATGTCCGGACTTTGTGGTGACCAATTTATGTGTGAAAATGATTGATCCTGATCACGAACCCGCTATTTTTCACAATTTGGGTCTAATGAATTCTTGACATTCATTCTAGATATGTACTTGGTATTCCTTCTGACATGACTGTGGGAGAAATAAAAGCTACACTCTATCATCAGTTTGGGAGGGTTCAATGATTTGAATTGTTTGCCAAACCTACAACAACATGCATAAACATATTAATCACCGCGATAATGATCCAATCCTATACGCGTATTCAGTATTTGCTTAATTAAGGGGTCATATGATGCTGCTAAAAATAACATTTTTTTGTGTAATGAAATGTGTTTATGCGTTTTAAGGTAAAAAAAAAAAACAAATTATTTTCCACATACTGTACATGATGTTTCTTTTCTTCTTTTCTTCTCCCATTGTTTCTCCCCTATGCCCCGCCTTTCTGAAAACGCGTTGATTTTTACAAAGCTCATCGTTCTGAAAAGCGATGTGTGCTCTGATTGGTCAGCTATCCATTGCGTTGTGATTGGCCGAATACCTCCAAGCGTGTGACGCAAATGTTACGCCCCTAACCATACTGTGATGATGCCCTGTCAGGCCAGAGCGTAACATAAAACCATGTTTGCATTTGTGATCGGAGAAATGACAAAGTGCTACACTACACTGCCCAAAAAACTCACGTTTGAATCGTCAGTGGCAAATTCTTTAAATATAAAAAACTTACTTACAGTCTGTGAGTCAGAAACAGCCGGCATTTTAGTCTACTCTACCAGGATCAGTAAACATTCCTCCATAAAATGGGCTGCACATCTGAATATTTGGTTTGAACTGTTTTGGAACAGTGTTGTAATACAACTTAACCACTGATTTCTAGTCGGTCCTCTTTTGGAAGACCCAAACAAAGTAGTTTCGCTTTCACAAAAAAAAAGCGTCACACACCGCGGCCTTGAGTGAGCAGAGGCAGGCGGGCTTGAGAACTGCGCGGCCGGCGGGCTTGCGGCAACCACAGCGATGTGAACGACCCCGGGCTGGACTCTCCGCTATTTTGGGGGCCGCTTCGTCCACTGTGAAGCCGATCCGGCGATCCACAGCACTAAAATTATGTATTTCCTCAGCGACCAGCACAGAACAGCTCCAGGCATGACGAAGCAGATATCGCCCTCTTTTGGAAGACCAAACAAAGTATTTCCGCTTTCCACAAAACACACAGTGTCTTCACGACATGGCTGCAGCGTCAACAAAACTACAGCGAGAAAAAAAGTTACGCCCTTCTTTCTTTGCGTTAACCTTTGGGCGGTGTTATGCAAATCTTCCAACACTGTGACATAGACATGTGGGGGCGTGTTAGAATGAGCCGTTTTAGTTAGGCGTGGTTGACTCTTAAATTTTATCAAGAATATCTCTTTGGATTTGAACTTTAGTCTCTTGCAACTTTACACAGATCTTCTTTATGCACCAAGAGCTGGTAACACTCCAAAGAGAAAGGAAAAATTTAAAATCACATCATATGACCCCTTTAAATCCACA
>JADLZN010002808.1:0-125213 GCA_018155175.1 Sinocyclocheilus anophthalmus
AAGCATGTGTCCTAATCTCCTGAAACATTGGTGTCTTTTATTTTAAAGCAGTCAATGCAATTTGGGAAAGAATCCATCAATCTGTAATGTGTTGAAAATTTCTCTGTACCCCCTTTGCAATCTTAACTTATCTAGTAACTGTCTTATTACACATTTTTTGCCTCAGTAACTGTACTAATTAGTTAGCCTTTTTTTTGTTAATTAAATTCCGTAAATCGTTACATGTAACAGTTACACCTCCCCAAACTGCAATGTATGTTTGTAAAATTTATAGCAACAGAGAAATCAATAGTACACACGTTGAAAACAAAAAGTTAATGAATGACTTAGGCGGGATTATAAAAAAATTTTATTTCAACAGCTCAAATATTACCTATATTACAAAGTATTAATACATGTATAAAAGGAAACTGTTCTACAAATCATGTGCATAGACAGGACAAGCCACAAAATAATGTACACTTGTAAAATACATACACAATATATTTTTTTTTTACTATAAACAATTATGATAAAGGATTCACATTTTACATTCGCCAAACTACTGTTGAGCACACTCGTTTGCTATCGAGTTAACATGAGTGGGCTGTTGGTACGTTTTCCTCTTCTTTTCAGTTCTCCAGTTCTCCTCCTCTTCACTGCTTTGATGAGTTTGATCCTCATTTTTGCTATTGGAGTCACTTACAGGAGACCTACAGGCAAATCATTCAGTTTGTGGTGGTTCAAAATACAGACCTTAAGTGCTAAAATGTAAATGTCATAAAACAGCATTAAGTTAATTGCAACTACCATTATTGCTACTGCCACAGGACTGTTTCGTTAAAAGTTACACTTTTAATGTCACTGTCAAAAAGGTCTGACAGTTGAAGTGCAAAAGGTTAACAACTATGTATTTATATTACTCAAATATCAGGCTACATTTCACAATGTTTTAACAGTCCTTTAACAGCTCATCTTCACATAGTGTAGTCATTAAACCAAGATCAAATGAGATTAAATGTCAAAATAAGTTCCTTCGAGCTACAGGGTTCCCGAGAGGCAGCGGCAGAGCGGAAAGTGACAGTCGAGGAGTGAGTGTTCTCATAAAACCCAGGAAGAAAAAGATGACAAAGACTGTAAAGTTGACACAGCGCAGGAGAAAGGAGAAGAATTGGCATGCAGAGGATGGCACTGACCTGGGCGCATCAGGAATGCAGACTGGGGGATCCTCGCAGATTCTAACAGACTTGCTTTCACGGGGCAGTTCACCTCTGAATACATAATGGTACATTTATTACCAGCATATAATTGCAGCACAAAGATTAATTATTACAGCAGTTATCAAATAGAGTGCAAAAGTACTCACCCACTTTTTCAGTGGCCCTTCTTATACATCTTTTTATAGGAAAGTCTTCATTAAAGAGTTCATGAACCAAATCAACCAGCTAACCATACCAGCCTCTTTTCGCAGTGCCTCGTGGAAATGGGTGCTAAAAAATTCTTTTTTAAAGGGGTCCTATCATGCTCTTTTACAAAGTCTTGATTTTGTTTTGGTGGTGTCTAAAACCTTGTTATATTACAATACCTTTCTCCCCAGCTTGGCACAAACGGCTCGATTAGTTACGGGTTTGATGAATGCCCGCCTTCCGAAAAATGAAATGTGTTTTGATTGGTTAGCTGTCCCAGTGCATTGTGATCGGCGAACCTCTTAGTTGATTAATGGCCCGCGCCCCTTGCCAATGCCACAAAATTCCGTCTGCTCCATTTCGTTACGAATGCTCAATATTGCCATATCAATTTGATCTGGATTCAGACCCCCTAGAATGATTGAACAAGAGGATCGCGCAGACGCCTGTTGCAACTCACGGATATGTGCAAGCCATCTTAGAGTGATAACATTATTGTTTTTTTGTATTTTTTGGCTAAATCAGTTTTAGATAGGATGTCAACAACCGCTTTAAAAATAACTGCATTTACTATGTAGAGATGAGTGCATTTGTATTATTTTTATTGTTATTTAATTCTACATTATAACATGAATTGCAGTGAAAGTGTTGAATTTATTTATACCATAGTCCACTCTTAATTGAAGTGTAAATTCTGCAGATTCATTGTCCAGTATTGTACTGTCAGCGATTTATAAAAACGTTTTCATAATTGTGACAAACATATTTACATACATAATTATTCAGATGCATTCGTAATAACTTGCGAAAACTTGAGGCTACAGCAGCACTTCTTCGTCGTCGTCTGTCTGACGCACCTCACGACCTCGCCTCTCCCCACCCCCCAACCATTCTAATTTCCGTAGGCGGGAATTATTTTAATGATAATCTAATGGGCCGCTTTGTGACATCACAAAACCCGGAAAAAAACACTGTAGTCCAAAACGATCCGTTCTGAACGGCCTATATATGTGCAATATTTTAACCGAGCCCACACTAACTGAGTTTAATGCCACATTTATGTTAGAAAGCATCTCATTCTTGTTTCTGTGGCGGTGCGTCAGGCTCATCATGGGGCGCGCAGTCCGGAGCGCTGTATGACTGATGTATCTTTTTTATTTAAATTTACTCCAAATATATGAACTTAACTGTTTTAAATACTTTTATATTTAACGTGTTCGTTTCTGTCCAATATTTAGTGTTAAACTGTTGGTCTTTAAAAGAAATCTACTATTGATTTTCACTGTTGACTGATTTTGCAGACCAGACTGATAACTTCCATGCGTCGATGCGACAAACTTGTCACAGGACGCGCGGTCCTAATAGCGATGTATGACTTGTATCCGAATATATATGAACTGGCTGTTTTAAATATTTTTGTATTTAACATGTTAGTTTATCAGTATGTTTGAAAGTATATTATTTAGATTTATGGTGCTTCCATAGGCTCCCTCTCTCTTGCGCACGCAGTTTAAAACACCAAATAGTTATGAAATAGCCTATTACAATTAACGGAATTCTCTCCTCATTAGGCCCCCCCCCCAACATTCACGATATATCGTCTATTTCGTCATCTCTCACGGACGGCGATTTACGATATGAAATGACCATATCGAGCACCAACACACTTTAAATTTGCTTGTCATGTTCTAAATTGGTGCAAAGTTCCTTGCACCATCTTACCAATGATTAACATCCTCGTAGATCACAGTAGGTCACTCTTAGACTTAGATTTATGAGTTATTGTTAAAAATCAATTCTCCTCTGGAGAAAACGAAAGGAATTTTTACTTTCGGAACCCAACTGTTGCACTCCATTACACACTAAACTGGTTTATGTAGAAAACTAAGCTTCAGAGGTGGAGAAAAAATTACCATTAGGTGTATATTTCATCTTTAGTTCTTCAAGCCTGACTTGGAGCCTCATATTGTCGCTGTGCCTTTGTTTTAGTGCTTGCTCTGTGCCATAGAGTTTCCTTTCATTCTTGCCATAGACAACTCGTCCTTCAGTTTCTCTGCATCCTTCCTATACACATACATGTCATAATTGCTTTGAAAGGGTCTGAGGTAACACCACCAGTACAAATAATTAATGAGAGAACACCTACTTTGAATTCGAAAGTTGCATTTTTAATAGGTCTGTGTAATAGGTCTCATCCATAAGTTCGCCCTCTTTAGAGGGGGCAGGTGGATGCTGGTCTTTAACAGTCATCTGTTGGTGACAGAGTTAATAATATTAGTTTCTCAAACTGTAATATGTTTAATTTCTATGTTGAATGTAATATGCAAAGCTCACCTTCTCTTTCGCCAGTTCTCTTACTTTCATCATCAGGCTTTCTATCTCATTGTTCTTTTCAGATAACATGAATTGCAATCGTTCAAGCTGTGCTGGGTCGGCCCTGTTGCCCTGGAGCTGCATAAGGGTGGCTATCTGCATCTAAAACAGCAGACACAAGGAAAACTATTTTGTGAGAAAACTTAAATAAAATGTAGAAAGGTTTCTCATAAAACATTATTTACCTTCATGCGGTGCATATGTTGCTTGGTGAGAGCATGCTGCTTTTGTAGAGACTCATGCTGTCGTTTCATGCTGTTCATAACTGCCACACCCCCACCGTCCAATCGTCTGCGCTCTTGTCCTACTACCTGTTGCTAATACCAAAATTTTTGTGGTCATGGCACCAGGAATTTAAGTATAAGCTCCTAAACGTTTTATATACTGACCTTTTCTATATATTAACTAGTGGCTGCCCCCTAGATAAAAAGTCTAACCAAAGACATTTTATTAGTCGCAGAAAAATTAAATCCACATTGGCGAAGTCGCGCAGATCGTTAATGGCTGGTCTATGGTAATACAGTACATGCGGCAGGACATCCAAACGCTCGCCTATCATTCTTTGACCTTAAATATGACTTATCATCTGAAATATGTAAGTAGCAGCACTGTTACATGGCCGCTCAATCTAATGTTAACCTAGAGAAATTAGCGCTGTGTAAAGTGTCCCTATTATGCCATTTTTAAGGTTCCTACTATTGTTTTGGGAGTCTCCTACAAAAGGATTACATGCATACGAGGTCAAAAAACGCTTTCGTTTTCTCAAAATAAGCATTTAATATCACCTCATTTTCCAAAGATTCTCAAACGATTCGTTCGAAGCAGTTCAAAGATTCAGTCTCTCTGAACCCCTCCTTTCCGTGAGCCTGCTCTGCTTTGATTGGTCAGATGTCCTAGTCTGTTGTGATTGGTCTACGGCATACAGCGCATTTCGGAAACGATACGCCTATTTCAATAGTTAGGGTTAGGTTCAATAGTTCTGCATTTTGAACGCTCTATAGAAAATATAAAATCTATTATTTATCATACTTACATTCAGTGGAGCCAGCTGGTCCAAATAAACAGTTTTGTGAATCCCGCTTTGAACTCCCCGAGATTAAAGAAGCAGTCATCAGTAAAATGACTGTTAGTGGGCAGGGTCAAGTTTTTCGCGTCCGCCAATGTTAGAACATAGGTGTCATATATCAAATTTTTTACCATTACCAACCCCTTGCGTTTATCCGTCACGAAAGGTGGGATTCCTAATTTCTAATGAACTCGTTTCAGACTGTTCAGAGTCATTCTATATTTTTAGGGAACAATAACTTTATTTATCGTAGCACTGTATCTTTACAGCCGTAGCAGACGTTTACAAATTCCAGATAAAAAAAGGAAAAAAAAAAAAGGGGGGGGGCTACTGACCCCGCATGAAGGCAAATTGGAATGGCATAATGGACATTTTGCACCTGGCGCCGAGCCTGATGGACGTGCCCTCCTATGGCGTGCTCTAGCAGTTTCTCACCCAACTAACAAGACACATCCCACCAGCCTGAGGAGAATCAACACTGCAGACAATCTGAACGAGTTCTACTGCAGGTTTGAAAAGACACCACACACCCGCCCTGAACACCTCTTCACACAACCATTCACACCTCCAGCAAACTCCCTCTCCCCCACACCTGCAATTCAGGTCAGCGAAGATGAGGTGCGCCAGGTTTTCCGGAAGCAGAAAAGGAGAAAAGCATCAGGCCCAGATTGTGTTACATCAGTCTGTCTGGAATCCTGTGCTGACCAGTTGGCCCCCATCTTCACACAGATCTTCAACAGATCATCGGAGCTGTGCGAAGTCCCTTCATGCTTCAAACGCTCCAGCATCATCCCCGTCCCAAAGAAACCCATAATTACTGGACTTAATGACTACAGACGTGTGGCTCTAATGTCTGTGGTCATGAGGTCTTTTGAAAGACTGGTGCTGGCCCACCTGAAGGACATCACTGACCCTTGCTGGATCCTCTTCAGTTTGCCTATAGAGCAAACAGGTCTGTGGACGATGCAGTAAACATGGGACTGCATTGTGTTCTGCAACATCTAGACAGACTAGGGTCTTATGTGAGGATCCTGTTTGTGGATTTCAGCTCGGCGTTCCCAAACCTCCTCCTGCCCAAATTATCTCAGCTCTCCGTGCCCACCTCCTTCTGTCAGTGGATCAACAGCTTCCTGCAGACAGGCAGCAGCTAGTGAGGCTGGTAAAATTCTCATCCAGCACCCGTACGATCAGCATTGGTGCTCCTCAGGGTTGTGTTCTCTTTCCACTGCTCTTCTCCCTGTACACCAACGACTGAACATCTAAAGACCCCTCTGTCAAGCTCCTGAAGTTTTCAGATGACACCACACTCATCGGCCTCTTTCAGGACGGTGACGAGTCTGCTTACATACAGGAGGTCGAGCAGCTGGCTGTCTGGTGCATTCTTAACAACCTGGAGCTTAACACGCTCGAAACTGTGGAGATGATCGTGGACTTCTGGAGAAAACCCGCTGCACTCCCCCCACTCACTGTCATGGACAGCACTGTGGCTGCAGTGAAGTCATTCAGGTTCCTGGCCACTACAATCTCTCAGTACCTGAAGTGGGACACTCACATTGACCCATGTGAAAAGGCCCAGCAAGTTTTGTACTTCTCTCGCCATCTTGAGGAAGTTCAACCATCCACAGGCGCTGTCGGAAAACAGTTCTAACTCCGCCATTATTGAATCGTTCCTCTGCACGATTCAAATAACTGTCTTTTCAGCTCACTACCAAATCTGACCTCAGAAGAACTCCAGAGAGGTAGTCCGAAACCTGGCCCCACCCCTGAGCGAATCCAATTGGTACAACACCTCCCCTTCTCTCCAAAACTGTACTCAGTCCATAGTGAGCAAAAGGGCTGCAAATCCCTGGACCCCTCACATCCCCACACTCCCTCGTTGAACTGTTGCCAATCCTGGTCGACGACTACAAGCTCTGAGCACCGAACGACCAGACACAGGACATTTTTCTTCTTCCCTCAGCCTCCGTCTATTGAACACCTGACAATAACTGTGGAACACACACTATTTTTATTCACTCATACACTTATTTATCAAACACACATACTCAGTCTACATTTCAACTTGCACATAATATACCGGTACATACAACTGTCTATTGTTATATACCTGTACATGCAATTGTCGATTTGTATATTTTTATTCCTTAGTTCCTTGTTCTATTTTTCTATTTTTTATTATCTGTGTGTTTGTCTAAATGGTCAACTAGTCAAATGCTGTTCAACTGTGGAAGCTTCTGTCATGAAAACAAATTCCTCGTACATACCTGGCAATAAAAACTCATTCAAAAAAAACTCATTCATTCATTCATAATAGGGGCACTTTAAGTGTGGAAGCTGAACAGTACCGCTCGCTGCAGGACAGATGGAGGCGCCGGTGCGCTCACGTACTCCTAAAATACTGGTCATTTTTGCTCATACCAGAAAAAATTTAAAAACAATAATCATCTTTCAATCTGTAAAGACTCTACATTTATTGCTGTCACTCAGAATAACCGAAACGCGCCTTGTTGGGGTACAATAATGAAACAAACGGTGGGCGCTTTTTGCCGTGGGGGGGGCTCGTGGGTCTTGTGGCACCTTTAAGCGCGACTCGTCCGAGTATATCTTTTGCCTTACAGACAGGTAGAAATATTCTGATACGGGGAGGTAGGGGAGAGGGTGGGGTCTCCTTTAAAAATGAACAATTCAAATTCAACAAATATTCTCAGATTATGTAATCCGTGTGAAACATGCATACAGGCGCATCACTACTGTGGAGATGACGAGAAAGCACTTTTGTTTATCAGTGAATCATTAAATGTTAATGCAGCCTCCTTACTGTTTTTCCTGACACATTCATAATCATTACTTCTACGGTGCTCTGTGGCAAGCTTTATGTGTGCACTTGAGCGCTTATTAGGCAATTAAAGGCTCATTAAAATGATTTAAATGGTTTATTAATAAAAGTACGATTAGTCGACTAATGCTTAAAATGAAAGACTACTAGTCAACCAGAAAAATCCTTAATCGAGGGCAGCCCTAATATTAACAGTTTATAGTAATTTTACTAGGTTTACTGCCTTTTTTTTAACCAAAAAAGGGTATTGCATAGGAATTATAAAATGTTATTCAGATTATCTCAAAATTAAGCTCGAGTTATAATGAAATCTCTTAGCAGACATAAATATCATAAGTAAAGTAGTAGAAGTAATGCTTAATGATGTACCTCAGAAAACAAGGAATTGCCTTTGCTGTTTGGATCTTGTGCCTGCTGCAACACCTGTTCCAGCTGGATTTGAAGGTCTTGGTTGGCTTCACGAGCTTTCTACATTGAATAGAACAAATAATGCAATTTTTTTTAGATCTTTAAAAAAAAAGATATTTGACTTGATTAGGTTTTTCACTGAATCAGCAAAGAAAATGTGCATCAGAATTCCATGTTTTTTTCAACTTTCTATTTATCAAACAATCCTTAAAAAAAAAAAACATGTATCATCAAAACAATATCAAGCAGCACAATTGCCACCAACTGTGATAACAGTAAAAAATATTTCTACAGCACCAAATTATCATAGAAAAATGATTTCTGAAGCATCATGTGACAAAGAAGACTGGAGTAATGACTGCTGAAAAAATCAGCTTTACCATCACAGGAATAAACTACATTTGCACAATCTTTAAATACAAAAAAACGTTATTTTTAATTGTAATGTTCACAATATACTTATTTTTGATCAAATAAACTCAGCCTTGGTGAGCCATAAGAGACTTCTATTAAAATATCTTACCGTCATCACATTTTTGAAAGGTAGTGTAAATACATGTTTTTTTTCTAAAATTTTTACTTGAAAATGCTTATTGACATGCCTCCAAAGCATTGTGGCAGGACACTGCCTCTCTCTCTCTCTTCCTTCTCTTCTGTGAGTCTCTGTAGTTGTCTTTGGAGGGTGGTGTTGGCTAAATGTAATTGCTCTTCTTTGTATCGTGCCTCCTGAAGCTCCTGCTCCAAAGTTGCCTGCAAGACAAGGTCACACTTCAGCACCAAGGGCACACTGACATTCCTTATTTCTATGAAATCTTAAAAATAAAGATTGTAAAGTACTTTACCATTGCTGATTCCATATCCATCTTCTGCATTTGCAGCTCAGGGATCTCTGAGGACATTGTTTCATGTGCACGTTCTGTAAGGACATGAAGTTCTTCGGTTTTGCTGTTTAGTGCTTCAGACTGCTGGTCCAGCTTGTGTCTCATCTGCTTCTCAGCAAGTTGAGCCTCCTCTAAATCTGTCTTCATTTTTTCCAACTACAAAGAAAGATATGAGATATTTCTTTTCAGGACAATAAGTTACACAATAAGTAACTTTTTGAAATTATGCTTTAACCCAAAAAGTGTATACGTTTTTTTTGCTACTAGTGGCATCACCAAATGTAAAATTTTAAATAATTGTAAGATTTCCCGAACACTCGCCCATATCCAACATATCCAATTGTCAGAAATTATTTTAACATAAAAAAAGTTACATACTTGAATTTTAATGGGAAAAAACATGGAAGATGAATGAATCCACTGGCAACATCTGCTTCATATAGAGAAGAAAATAAAACATGCTCCTTTTAAAGATGAAAACAGCAAATATACTGACCTTATTCTTTAAATCACTGAGCTCAAGAGCATGATTCCTCTCCAGCAGAGTTTGTTGCTGCTCTATTTGATGTTTCTGTTGGGTTTTGACAAGATCAAATTCTGATCGCAGACTCTCCAGCATTCGGGCCTTTAACTCAACTTCCCTTTGTAAAGAGTATTTCTCTTGTTCCAGATCCAGCAATTAGAGAACATTGTTAAAATTACATTTTAGCATATTTAAGGAATCATTAACTGATAAACAGTACTGTCAATTATCATACTGTGGAGATCAAATGCTGGGTCAGTCCCTCAAAGACATTGGACATCTCAATTCGTTGTTCCTCCAATTTGTTGTGCAGATCCATTTTGTCATCCAAGAGTTGAAGTCCATACTGCCCAGCCCTCTGAAGAGCCTCTTCTCCTTCCTGCACCTTCCACCACAACACTTTATTCTAGGGATGCACGATATATCGGCCACCATATCGGTATCGGCCGATAAAGGCTCATTTTTTTTCTGTTATCGGTATCGGCCTGGTAAGAAAATTTGGCCGATATCTTAAAGCCGCTAAATAATGCATTATTTCCTTCAGAGATACTTCAGATGCGCGCTGTTCGTTTGTAGCTTTTTGTGCAATTGTACGTTGTAATATTTTGTTTATTTGATGTATATCTGATTTATCTGATATAGAATGCGTTTGGTTAAGTTAAGAGTGCTTCAGTTTACCGGTGATCGTCTTTAGTTCAGCGCACGCAGCTCAAACAGCAGTGTACAACATTAATAACTATGATTGGGAATTTTGTGTATATAACATTCTAATGAGAACATTATTATAATAAAACGTGAATTCTTTGGGTTTAGTTGCTTTGTTTTCACAGCGGTCGGGACTGATAAGGGGAAAGAGCGATCCACAACAGGATCACAATCGACTATAGCCGCTCGGAATAACTTGCATCATTTTACATATATAAGTTGTAATATTAGTGGTTTATGGGTTGTGTAGGGTATAATTTTCTCATTATGCATTTTCCTTGATTACAATAAGCTGCCCAGAAAACGCTTCAGTTTACCGTGTTCTTCAGCCGCTTCAGCTTAAGCCACCCGCAGCTCACACGGCTTGCTAATTTAAAACATTGGTATTTAATTAGTTATCTTTGTCAAAATATCTATGCTACATCATTACTAACAACAACCACTTGATTTTTCCTCTTATTTTTCTATCAGCAATATGGTTTAGTAATTAAAATTATTTAATTATTGTCCGTGCAGAGGCTGTTCCGTTTTATTGATCTGTGGCGCATTCATGTTGATTCTTTACACGTGTAATGATGCCAGTGACTTGTTTGCATTATTTTATCCTTATTTTATTTATTTGTAGACTTTTTTATGACTCAATTTGGTACTGGAGAGTAAAAATCTTTTAAAACGTACACCGTTCAACTAGCTGCTTATGTTGAAGTGTTTTGGGAATGTGCTTTTAATGATGAACCTTTTTTGTAATCAGTCACTCAAAAAGTATACTAAACAATTTGGATATAGATTTTCGGCCAAACTTCGTTATCGGCTTTCAAAATAAAGAAATAATCGGTTATCGGATTGGCCAAAATTTTCATATCGGTGCTCCCTACTTTTGTCTCTCCTCTAGATGCTGACACATCTAAAATCATAGCAGAATATATGTGCGCCTTTCCCTGGTGTAGAAGGAAATGTGTACACTTTTTTGTCCTCTATAATTTATATATATATATATATATATTTATAATACATTGGGTACGGAAATATTCAACCCCCCTTAAATTTTTCACTCTGTTATATTTCAGCCATTTGCTAAAATCATTTAAGTTAACTTGTTTTCCTCATTAATGTACACACGCACCCCATATTGACAGAAACACAGAATTGTGACATTTTTTGCAGATTTATTAAAAAGAAAAACTGAAATATCAATGGTCCTAAGTATTCATACCCTTTGCTGTGACACTCATATATTAAACTCAGGTGCTGTCCATTTTCGCTATATCCTTGATATGTTCTACACCTTCTTTGAGTCCAGCTGTGTTTGATTATCACTGATGGACTTGAGTTAGAAGAGCCACACACGCTGTCCTATATAAGAACCCCTTACAGCTCACAGTGCAAACAAAGGTCATAGCACAGGAGTGATTGAATCATGAGGTCAAAGGAACTGCCTGATGAGCTCAGAGACATAATTGTGGCAAGGCACAGATCTGGCTAAGGTTAAAAAAAAATTTCTGCTGCACTTAAGTTTCCTAATAGCACAGTGGCCTCCATAATCCTTAAAAGGAAGACGTTTGGGACGACCAGAACCCTTCCTAGATCTGGCCGTCCGGCCAAACTGAGCTATTGGGGGAGAAGAGCCTTGGTGCGAGAGGTAAAGAAGAACCCAAAGATCACTTTGGCTGAGCTCCAGAGATGCAGTCGGGAGATGGAAGAAAGTTGTAGAAAGTCAACCATCACTCCAGCTCTGGGTGTCCATCGCGGATTGGGTTGGGTGCTTTTGTGTGGTCGTGGGCTTTATGGCAGAGTGGCCCGATGGAAGCCTTTCCTCAGTGCAAGACACATGAAAGCCGCATGGAGTTTGCTAAAAAAACACATGAAGGACTCCAAGATTGTGAGAAATAAGATTCTCTTGTCTGATGAGACCAAGATAGAACTTTTTGGCCTTGGGGGAATCGTAAGCTGAGATGGTGGTGTCAAACCAGGCATCTGCTCATCACCTGTCCAATACAGTCCCAACAGTTAATCATGGTGGTGGCAGCATCATGCTGTGTTGGTGTTTTTCAGCTGCAGGGACAGGAAGACTGGTTGTAATCGAGGGAAAGATGAATGTGGCCAATACAGGGATATCCTGGACGAAAACCTTCTCCAGAGTGCTCAGGACCTCATACTGGGCCGAAGGTTTACCTTCCAACAAGACAATGACGCTAAGCACACAGCTAAAATAACGAAGGAGTTGCTTCACAATAACTCTGTGACTGTTCTTGAATTGCCCAGCCAGAGCCCTGACTTAAACCAATTTAGCATCTCTGGAGAGACCTAAAAATGCTGTCCACCAACGTTTTACCACCAACCTACATAACTGGCGAATCTGCAAGGAGGAATGGCAGAGGACCCCAAATCCAGGTGTGAAAAACTTGTTGCATCTTTCCCTAAAAGACTCATGGCTGTTTTAGATCAAAAGGGTGCTTCTACTAATTACTGAGCAAAGGGTCTGAATACTTAGTACCATGTGATATTTCAGTTTTTCTTTTTAATAAATCTGCAAAAATTTCAAAAATTCTGTGTTTTTCTGTCAAAATGGAGTGCTGTGTGTACATTAATGAAGAAAAAAAAAAAACTTAAATGATTTTAGAAAATGGCTGAAATATAAAAAAGAGTGAAAAATTTAAAGGGGTCTGAATACTTTCCGTAACCACTGTATATAATAATGTGTGTATGTGTTTCTTCTTTAAAAGGGGCCTATTATGCTCTTTTTACAAAGTCTGATTTTGCTTTGAGGTGTACTAAACAGTCCTTCTCATACCTACGGTTTGTCGAAAACACATTATTTTTCTCATATTGACTTATTACCACACCTCTCTCCCCATCTGGCAGGGGGGGGGGGGGGGGAACGGCTTCGAAAGTTTGTCGTCTGTATCAATGAATGACGCCTTCTGTAAATACGACACTGCTGTGATTGGTTAGCTGGGCCGGTGTGTGTTGTGATTGGCAGCACTTGGCGCCTGGTCGGTAAATGTCATGCCCCTTACCATAGCCGCCTGATAGCTTTCAAATCAACTTGAGCACGATTTAAACCCGGATGATTGTAAGCACTCTAAGTTCCTTGGGAAAGCTAGCGTGTCTCCGACATAGTGATAACACTCATTGCCTTCTCTAGAGCTGCTCAACCAGGTCTCGTCCCATTCGTCGATATTTGTAATATCACAAATCCCAGAAAATATGCGTTGTAGCTCCACAACGAGTCGTTCGTTGTAGTTTTTGAAAGTGATTTCTGTTAAATAAAATATCTCCTTTTGAATTGGACTTTGAGCTTTGTAATTTTTTGCAGATCTTTTTTATGCTCAAATAGCATCATTACAGACTAACTAAAGTTGAAAAGTGAAAAAACATAATAGCACCCCTTTCAAATGTTTGCCCCAGTCCAGCCCTGTCGGTCACCATTCACTTTGATTGCATCTTTGGCCACTGAGTAATAGTGATTCACCTTTAGTGTCTCATTTAAGAGAGAATGTCAAATAGGACAGGAACAGCATGAGGGTGCGTAAATGATGACATAATCTAATGTTTTTGGTCAACTATAGCGTTAAACGCATTAGTTCTTTACGTTGGGCTAACGTTATCTGTGCAAACTTCGATAAAAAACATCGCGTGGCATTGGTAATAAGCATGTTTTCTTAATGGCATGTCTAAATGACAGCTACACAGCAAAATATATATTTAAATGTGTTTACCTTTGGATTTAAAGTTGGCAATAGCAATATTATATCTGAAGAATGTACTGCCCCCAACCGCTTTCTTGCTCGGGAACTTTCAAAACGGCTAGTTTGAATTCTGAAGCAGTCGTCAATCACGTATCGCGAGAAAACACGAGGTTTCCAATCCTTCACAACATACCGCTCTCTAGTCTCTCTAACGCCACTCAGTGGTCATACTTGATATAGTTAAAATCACTGATTTAGATCAGAGGTGCCCAAACCTTTTACAACATTTATATATAAAAATATTATCTTTATTTTTGTCCCACTCTTGTGATATGGCATGGCAGGCCAAATCAAAGGTGGCCCTGGTTTGGGCATCTCTGCTTAAAACTGGTGAAAGGATAAAACATTTCTTCTCAACAATGAATGCTTTCACTGCAATGCATGTCTTTTGCTAAAAAAAATTCAGCTAGAAGCGTATGTACACCCTGAGCTCAGTAAA
This sequence comes from Sinocyclocheilus anophthalmus, assembly GCA_018155175.1. NCBI lineage: Eukaryota > Metazoa > Chordata > Actinopteri > Cypriniformes > Cyprinidae > Sinocyclocheilus > Sinocyclocheilus anophthalmus. Next base: position 14,366 of record JADLZN010002808.1, read on the forward strand.
ATGTCCAAAGAGATGGGAGATTTTAAGTCATGGTGCTTCTGGTGACCTGCAAAAAATTAACATTTGGTCTAACTGAAATTATAAGCAGCAAAAGTCTATAAGCAGCTAGTATTTTTGTCTTGAAAATGTAACTGAGTAAGGAACTTGAGTTGCAACTGAACATTTAACTGAGAACGCCTTTCTTAAGCAAACACATCTAGTATAATACACAAAACTGTTATGGTGGTTTTTAATAATGATTGGATGTTATGTTTTCAAAAGAAGTCTCGGCAGTGCTGTTTAATATTTTTTATGGAACCCCTTATGCTATTTTTTTCAGGATTATTTGATGATTCAAGTACAGTATTTATTAGGGAAAAACTATTATTGTAACATTAAATAAATGTTTTACTGTTACTGAGTAACAGTACTGTTACTGATCAATTTAATGTGTCCTGGCTGAATAAAAGTATTAGTGTTTCATTCATAATATTTTAGTGGTTTTGCAAAATTGCATTTAATTATTTGTGAGGATCTGTTTAAAGTCCTGCCCTTGGTATGAATTACATTGTAATAAACAATGGTTATGAATATAGGAATGAAGTATTTGGAATGACATTAGTGCACTGAAAAAGAAGTTTGTTTTTGACTTCAGGAAGTGTGAGGGTGGAAGGAGTTACACATCACTCAACATTCATAGGGTTCCTGGGGAGGTTGTCAACGGTTCCAAATTTCTTGGCTTTCAGTTTCTAAATAGTTGGCAGACAACATGGCCCTATTTACACCTGGTATTAACATCTCTCTTGGGTGACCTGATCACAAGCACTGAGCAGATTTGTAAATGTTAAATACCAGGTGTAAACAGAACCCATGAATCACATACTCATATTTCTTGTGTCATTTGGATATGGCCAAAAGTAATGAATTTCTACCTTAGTATGCAATAGTGTCCTTATGTATACAGTTAGTCATTTTGCATATCTAACGTCTTTAGGTCAATTCAAAATATATCATCTCACACTTAGACGATGATGTGTTTTGCATATTAAAAGGTGAGAACACTCTCATACAAAGACACAATCTCCACCCATCACCATTAAGTGTCACCAAATATCTGTTAAGTGCTGGCTCCAGACATTTCATCTGTTATGCAGATCTTGTCTATCAGTTCCTATTGCTCATGCTGAGTGGATAAGTCATGTATCTGTCCTCTCAATGAAACTCAGACAATTTTCAAATAAAATCAGTTTAGTTAGCAAGCAGTTTTGCTGTGATGTCACACTTTGCCACCGGCCTCACATGTCTAGACAAAATATAGCTATATTTGTGTGTGTTTGTGTGTGTGGCATATAGGGCCAATGCCTACATGAGTGAATATAAATAATCAAAATACATTAAAATAGGGTTTGTTTAACTATTTCATGTTACCACTATAATCAATAGAACCATATATAATTTTTAGACAAATAAAGCTGCCATCATTAACTATTTATGATGAGGACGATAACAGTATTAGAAATTATTCAGTCCACCAAAATGCTACGAAGAGTGACACAAGTGCCGTAGAAACTGCCTAATGTGAATTCATAGCAAATCTCTCTGTCTTTTACATGCTATCTTTTTCATATTTTTTATCACATCTAACTGTTAGTTCCAGATATCTGTATTCGTTTTCTCAGATGTGAATGTTGAATGTGGAGCAAATTCAGCTGTCTAGGTTCTAGTTCTAAAACCCTGCAGAGAATAAGTAGTTTCTAGATGGGTTCCTTCCAAAAATTCATAGCCTATGTGTTTGAATGTCAGTTTTAGACCTATGATAAAAAAACGTTAGCATTATTTAAAGTGACTTTCACATTATGTGCTATTACATAAATTACAAATGATTAAACTAATTTTACATACTGCATTGTAGAAAACAAGATGCATATTTGAGAATTTTAAAATTAAGTTTATTTTCACATTTATACAAATTGGTAGTTTTTTATTTGACATTTTATATGTTAGAAACTGTGGTCTTTAAAAATGCTATTTAAAATTCAGTGATATATGTGATTTTTATTTAGTTTTTTGACAATTCCACAAAGCCCGCCTTTTCCAGCGAAGGGGCGTGTCTTATTGCAAGAGAGAATACTGCGTCATGACGACAGTCGTTTTAAAAAAGGCACTTTCTTTCACAGTAGAGTCGTTACGGCGGTCTAGTGGAACGATATGTCAGCAATGGAGCAGCTTTGCAAACTTTTCGTTGGTGGCCTGAACGTCCAAACAACTAACGATGGGCTCCGCGCTCATTTTGAACAGTATGGCTCACTAACGGACTGTGTGGTGGTCCAAAACGATCAACTTCAGCGGTCTCGTTGTTTCGGCTTCGTAACGTACTCCACCGCAGAGGAGGCTGATGCAGCAATGGCCGCCAGGCCACATGTGGTAGACGGTAAAACCGTGGAGCTGAAGAGAGCCGTGGCTCGCGAAGACGCCGGGAAGCCCGAAGCTCTCGCCAAAGTCAAGAAGATATTCGTCGGGGGTTTAAAAGAGGACATCGAGGAGAACACCCTCACCGAGTATTTCTCGCAGTTCGGCATGATCGAGAAATCCGAAGTCATCACCGACAAAGACACCGGCAAGAAGCGTGGGTTCGGCTTTGTCCACTTCGAAGATAACGACTCGGCCGACAAAGCCGTCGTGCTCAAGTTCCACATGATCAACGGACACAAAGTGGAGGTCAAGAAAGCGCTCACGAAACAAGAGATGCAGGCCTCCGGCGGAGCTCGGGGCGGCAGGGGGAGAGGAGGAGGAAGAGGTATGGGGCGGAATCAAAATGGCTTCGGCGGCGGGAGAGGAAGCTACGGCGGCTACGGGGGTGGCTATGGCGGAGGCTACGGCGGCAGTGATGGCGGCTACAGCGGCGGCTACGCAAGCGGAGGCTACGGGGGCGGATACGGAGGAGGCTACGGCGAACAGATGGGAGGCTATGGCGGTGGTAACGGTTACAGTGACTTTGGCAGCGGATACGGCCAGCAGTCCTCCGGCTACGGGCCCATGAAGAGTGGAAACACGTACGCCGGCAGAAGCGGAGCCCCTTACCCCCGTGGCGGCGGGTCTGGTTACGGCAGGGGTGGCTACGGAGGCTACTAAAGCGTGTTGGAAAAAGACTCGGAAAGCTGCCCTCCTCCTCCTCCCCCCTAGGTTCTCTCGGTTTCCACATTGGGCTCATTCACCCGGCCATGCAAGAGATGGCGGACACTGTGAAAGCATACCTTTAAAGACCTCAATTCTTCACAGGTAGGAAGAAGATCTCTTCCCAGAAACCTGACTTGCTCGACCAGCTTTAGTTGTAGGACACGTTCTAGTATATTATATATCATTTTATTTTCCACGTTTTAGGGCATGCAGCAAAGTTGGCCCTGGCTGTTTTCTTTTTTATGATGCGATTTGTTCGTAACCCATTCGTTTTAAAATTCAGTTTTGTTCAACACTGGCGATTTGTTGTCAAAATGCATTCTCAGTAACTTAGACCTGTTTTCTATATAAACTGTTGCCTATTGTCATGGGGGGAGGGGGATTAACGCATGCAGTTTTGAGTTTGTGTTCGTCTGTATAAAACCCACCACGAGTTTTTCCAAACTAGTTTATCATGATGGGATAGATTAGGCTACGTTATTTCTTTTATTTTGTAAACCAGCGCAGAAACCCATTAATGGATTTCAGTTCAACGCTGTATGAGCATCATTTACTTCCAACATTCTCTTGTGTATTGTATATTATGTCTTCAGATAAATTCAGTATTGTTAAACATTGATATGCAATTGTATGTTACTTTTAAATAAAAGTTTCACAGCTTAATTATCCTTTCAGACGGCGTATTGGCTGATAAGACTAACTAAGGGCTTTCCACCACACCTGAGATAGTCATTTAAGCATATATATATGTAGTTGCATTCCTACTTGACAAACCTAACACTGCCCCACATTCAGTGCTATAGAAGTATATATATTTATATAGTGTTTATGGTTTATATTTACTCTTGATTCCCAAATATAGGTGTTCTTTCGGTTATTCCAGTACTTCAAAATAGCTGTAGCAGTTTGTTTGTACAGGTAACCTGTTCAGTACCTGGGTTCGATTGTGATAGGACTGAAATATCTCATTAGGATATCATCCTGCGATCTAGGTATGTAATCAACCTGTCTTCACTACGTGTTGGTCAAGTATTGCAATTTTTTTTCATAAATGGATTATATTTATTCCTAAAGTTGTTTTTAATTAGTCTCCATCCATAAGTCAAGTGGACTTTACATGAACTGGTGCGATGGAATTTGGGTTTGTAACACCGCGGCTTATTAGGGCCTTGATATGCCATTTTAAGGATTTTTTTTTTTTTTCTTGAGCAAATTTGTTTTATCTTGCATGACTAATGTGTTCCCTTTTCTTCCTGTCTTCCTCCCTAGGTGACCTTGGATGCCGGACTCTGCCCACATCACTGTGGCCAATGAGTTTTGTTAGACTCACAATCCACAGAGTAGTAATATTGATTTTAATAAGGACTGGTGAAATGACGACATGGAATTTTAGTGTCCGTTTTAACCGTTTGTTTATATATAGTTTTATATAATTCTGTATACATTTTTAATAAAAAAAAAAAAAGTTGTTGAATGATTATTGTGTTGTGGTTTTTGCCATAGGAACAAGCATAGCAGTGGCCATAACTTAAAGTGGTAGCTTGTAGTGATCTTAGTGTCTGATCTCTTACTTTATCGTTATATATATTCTAATAATTAATATACACAAACTACAGTAGTTTTACTTAATTTAAGACTAACATACTGTATTTCCTGTATGATTATTTTACTACTGGGGGGTTTTTTTTGTGCAAAAATCACTTGCAGATACAAAAATCAGACCATATTGGTGACCGCAACAAAGCCAAACATCTGACCATCTCGCTTGAAACTTACACTTTTAAATAATCTTTAACCAACGATCTTACTGCAGGTGTCCTGCTCTTTTTCTCACCTAGGAAACTCCTCCGTAATCCCCAATACTCCCACCAGTCACCTTATTAATTGGCTAGCTTGTTTTAAAATGGTGGCATCCTTTAACTTTCAACAAAATGCACTTTAATTGGATTAAGGAATATATCTTCTAACAAGTGTACAAACACATAAACCTATAAACACTGAGTGAATGATAAAGTTGCACTGTCCTTCAGCCTAGGTGACCTACTTTCCTACACATCAAAACATCACATATATCATTTTTAATTGTGCCAAAAAGTGATCAGTGTAAGACAAAGACCAAGTTGAGGCCTATACAGGCCTAAAGTTAACTTAGTTTGTTCATAGTGCTTCCAGGCTATTCCACAAAAATATACTATTTCTAATAAAAATATTAAACTTTTTAGAATCACTGAAACACATTTGTGCTTTGTGTAGAGTAGTTTTGCTCACCAAGATGCTTATGAACTGCCATCATAATATGGTAAACAGGCCATAAACTTGTAAAATGCCTGTAATCCAGTGTTTTAAGACGTGATTTAACTTTGTAAGGGGGTTTAAAAGTTCATAGTTATAGTGTGTGTGTGTTTCGCCTGATTTCTTAGTTTTTGGAAATTTACCACTTGACACTTACTGAGATTTAAAATATATTATATAAATTGCACTCAAAGATTATTTGCAGCAAAATAAACACTACAATACTGAGTATAACAGGAAAGTGTTTTTTTTTACAATAGAAATGTCTAAAAAAAACACTTTCTCAATTCCCTGATATTTCCAGGATTCAGAGTAGAATGGCATTTGCAACAGAAATGTACCTGCTGTCAAGTTTACATATAACACATTAACGAATGTGTTAACTACAAAAATACGCTTTTAAACCCAAAACGAATGGATTCACAAATTAGCTTTGATTCTAGTTCCAGGCTACAATGCGTCTTGCTAATCAAGGATGGGTTTGATTTAAGTGCTTTACTTTTTATCCAATCAGAGTCCACTACGTATGTGTTGACGCGCGCAAATGGAACCGCCCCCGCGTTTCTAACGCATTGACTTCTTTCTTCCGTTCCGCGTGTTCTCAATCAGTACGTCCATTGTAAGAAAATGACTAACCAGCTTTGCAAATTGTTTGTTGGCGGCCTGAACGTCCAAACAACCGACGAAGGCTTGCGGGCACATTTTGAACAATATGGACAGCTGACCGACTGCGTGGTGGTGATGAACCAGCCGCTGCAGCGCTCCCGGTGCTTCGGCTTTGTAACGTACTCGAGCGTTGAGGAAGCAGACGCCGCCATGGCAGCTAGGCCTCATGTCGTTGACGGCAACAACGTGGATCTGAAGCGAGCGGTGGCTCGGGAAGACGCCGGTAGACCGGAGGCACTAGCCAAGGTCAAGAAAATATTTGTCGGGGGACTGAAAGACGACATCGAGGACGAACACCTCCAAGAGTATTTCTCCCAGTTCGGTGTCATCGAGAAGGCTCAGGCCATCACCGACAAAGACACCGGGAAAAAGCGAGGTTTCGGTTTTGTTTACTTCGAAGACAACGACTCCGCCGATAAAGCCGTCGTCATGAAGTTCCACGTGATCAGCGGACACAAGGTGGAGGTGAAGAAGGCTCTCACCAAACAAGAGATGCAAACTGCCGGCGGTCGCGGCGGCAGGGGAGGCCGAGGAATGGGCCGGGGAAGCGGTTATGGCGGCGGAAGAGGCGGTTACTATAGCGACTACAGCTATCAGAACGGCGGCTACGGTAACGATGCTGGCAACTACGAAAGTCAAAGTAGCTACGGAGGAGGCTATAGCGACCAGACGGGCGGTGGATACGGCAACGGGAATGGCTACAGCGACTTCGGCGAGGGTTATGGACAGCAGTCTTCAGGTTACGGCGCTATGAAAGCAGGCTACTATTCCGGCAGGAGCAGTGGGCCCTACCCACGCGGAGGAGGAGGAGGAGGAGGCGGCGGCGGTGGTGGTGGTGGATATGGAAGAGGTGGCTATGGTGGATATTAGAAGCACTAATGTGACTCTTTAAGCTGTACTTCGCTTTTTTTACGCATACTATTTGGACACTGGACTTTCAAAACGAATTATTTGGTATTGCGCGTTAAATGAGATTATTTCGCATCCGTCCCGCTACCAGTACCAGCAGACACGCGTTGCGTTTTTCTTTGTTTAGGTTGAAGTCATGTTTACGCAAGTCAAGCCTGGTAAAAACCATGTAGGCTTCTGTATGATCTGTTTTAGGATGTGATTGCCTGCCTCTCACGTTTGAGATGAAACGCATGGAACCGGTAATGAAATTAAGCAGCTCATTGTTTCACTTCATGACCTTCTTTGTTTTTTAAATGTAACTTAATTTCTGTTTTAATGGTATTACACCGTTCCTATTATAAAACTGTATTAAGTATATTTAATTTGATCCAAAAGTGGCTATATAAGCCTTTTAACCATTAAAAAAAAAATCTTTTTCATAAACATTTTCTGTCTGGTCCTTTTTTTTTGTCTCCAATTCTCCGCCAACCATGGTTTCAAATGTGTCTTTGATCTTTTCAAAATGCTTTCAGGTTTTGATGTCTTCAAGGCAAACATTCCCTCAAGTATTGTGGGTACTATGTAATAAATGAGCCATTTGATGCATTTAATCAGAAATATGCAATGTGTAGACTCATCAAGGAATTCTTAAATGTTACGATTTGCACAAAATATATTTTAATGTAAACTTTGACTATTCTGAAATCACCAAATCAGTGTAATAGAACAGTGGTTTTCACATTTTGTATGTGTTCTTTATCTGACACACTCGGCTGAGTTCATGGAGCTCTCATTTAATGAGCTGGTTATCTCTGGTATGTCAAGGGAGCCATACAAAATATGCAGAGCGGTGGGTCCCCAGGACCAGGCTTGAAAACCACTGTATTAGAGTGATTTCTGCAGGATTATGTGACTCAGAAAACTGGAGTAATGGATGCTGGATATTGCATCCATGCTTTGAATAAGACATTTTAAAATCTATATTAGAAAAGTTATTTTAAGCTGAGTTCTTTCATGTTATTGTTTAATTTGTAGCCATGTTGAGTAAAAAAAAGTGAAAGTGAAGTGACATGTGGCCAAGTATGGTGACTCATACTTGGAATTAGTGCTCTGCATTTAACCCATCCAAAGTGCACACACACACCGAAACTTTTGATGGGTAGTGTAGCCAATTTTTAAAAGTAACAATGACAAGCACACAACTAGGTAGGTTAATATATGAGCTTTTCAATGCATTATATGTTGCCTATGTGAATGAGAACTTTATTGCAAATGAAATGTACTCCAAATGGACATCTGCTAATGCCTTTCAAAATATCAGCTGATTAATACAGCCTTTGAATCACCACATCTCATAAAAAGATGCTGTTTAGAGACCAAACTTAGCCAACAGCCAAACATATTCATATAAAACCTCAATCTGTTTTTATTTAAAACCCCATAGATGAAGAAAGATGCATATACAGTAAGTGTAACTGAAATTCCTCTATATTTTCGTAGTAAAACAATGTTAAATGGAAGCAGCTGAGTAAATGTTAAGCAAGAAAATATTTGCTAATACCAACCAACACTAGAAGTTTTTAATCATAGTAAGTGTCAAATGTCATTCTGAACAGTTGCTTTATATAACTTCCCTAGCCCTTAATGCCTCTTATAAATGCAACACACTTTAAACTTTAGAAGAATTGACAAATTGTCAATATAAGTTTTTCTGAAAAGTGGCAGGTTTATTAAAAGTATATTGACAATGTCAATACAGAAAATAAGAAAAGATCAATTAACCACACAAAGACACAAATTTGTTTTGTAAATGTATTCAGGGTCTATGCCCAAGTGCTGAACTGTGTAGATCCACAATTTTATTTTACATATATTGAGTAAGCCCTACTTACCCTCTACTACTGAAAGCAACTCTCTGAATCCAACCTTCTAAAAATGTGAAGGTAAAGCAACAGTTTGACTGTAAACATATTTAATTTCACTTTTAGCTTCAAGCCTTCATCTGACCCTGTTCCAATCAAGCAATAATGCCCGTCAAAAATCGGAGCGATGGGGTACAACAATGCAATGTACAAGAGACACAGCCTGATGAACGGTAGTAATGTGTGTTTCTTAATCACTGGCGATAATACATGACCCCAGAGATATAACAAACCAAATATATGCTTCTTGTCATTACAAAATACTAATGGTGGGAAAATAGTCAAAGATATTTTTTATTATTTAGATTGGAACAAAGCTTCATCTTGGAATATGAACACCTGATTAGCGCAGTGTTACTAGCTCTTCTGAGGACGTCGGGTGGATGGCAATGGTTCTGTCAAAGTCTTCTTTAGTAGCTCCCATGTTAACGGCCACAGCAAAACCCTGAAGCATCTCATCACAGCCAAAACCCTGCATATGGAGACCAACCACCTAAAAAGAAAAGTGACTTATAATGACTTAATGTAATGCCAAAACGTTAAAATAAAATTATATATTATTCAAGATCCTTCTTGATATTTTCAACCTATTTATGATCGATGGACTGATTATGACCTCACCTTCTCATTTTTGCCAGCACACACCAACTTCATAATGCACTGACTCTTTCGAAAGCTGGTCATCTGATGGCCTCAGAATACATAGGGGGTGAACAAGAAGGCGTATAAACCTTCACATGTACTTTCCCCAGGTTTTTTTTTTTTTTTTTTTTTTTTGATTGCCCTTCATCTACAAAACATATATTTTTTATATATATATTTTGTAAGGGTAGTTCAACCATTAGTAGGAGCCAGTCAGCAGTCAGTATATTGAACACACATTAGGACATGCTACATGCAGACTTAGGGCCAGATTTACTAAACAAGAGCCCAAAATGGCCTGCTCCACGAAGCCCATAAAAGACCATGAGGGAAGATCTGCATAAAGTTCTGCAAGTGATCTACTGACAATGTGCAAATTAAAGAACACAGATGCAGCCAGATAATTTCCATAATGACCAATATAATCTACCAAGAGCAGCACAAATTAGCACAGTTGAAAAGAAGCAGAGCTGATGATAATCAGGTGTGTGGAATCTACTAACAACACAGGTTCAAAATGGGTTACGATGTTTTTTTGAGGTGTTAAATAATGGCACAAATATGAGTAAATTGACCATTGCCCAAACCTTCCGTCAATCACCGTGAATCATTTTAAAGGCGTCCTATTATGCTTTTTCACTTTTTCAAACTTTAGTTAGTCTGTAATGTTGCAGTTTGAGCATAAAAAAAAAGATCTGAAAAGTTCAAAGTCCACTTCAAAAGGAGATATTTTATTTAACAGAAATCCCTTTTCAAAAACTACAACATACGACTTGTTTGGACTACAATGCATATTTTCCGGGATTCGTGATATCACAAATATCGGCGAATGGGTCGAGACCTGGTTGAGCAGCACTAGAGAAGGCAACGAGTGTTATCACTATGTCGGAGACACGCTAGCTTTCCCAAGGCAGACGAACTTAGACTGACCACTGATGTGTTACAATCATACTGCGGCTGAAATCCGGGCGTTATAAAATAAAAAAAAAAAATACTTTATCTAACTCTTTATTAATTAATTCTCTTTCTAGCTTGTATTATTTGAGCAATGCTAAGAACGCGATATTTACAACCACTTCTTGGGTCTGTTGCCTCTTTAAAAGAACGCTTATGTATCCCCGCCCGAATTGTAAGTCGCTTTGCCCGATAAAAAGACGTCTGCCCAAATGACAATGTAAATGTAAAGGGCGCTCAAACTGATTGAGTTTGATCCTTAAATATTTACCACTGATTGAGCCGCGTCGGAGGCTATAGTAAGCCCGCGGCTACGGACTTATCGCGCGACAGGGGCGCCGAGTGCTGCCAATCACAACAGCACATTTCGTATTTCAAAAGGCGCGCCTTCCTTTGATACAGGAACTATTCAAGCCGTTCATGCCAGACTGGCCGGGAAGAGCAGGATTTTTTTTTTTTGGTACTGTTGTAACAATGTTAAAATATAGAGAAACAAATAATGTTTTTCGAACAACTAGTCATGAGAGACCCTGTTATGATACACCCCCCACCCACAAACAAAATCAGAGATTGTAAAAGAGCAATAATCTGGACCCATTTTAATACTCTCTTCCAATAAATTTTGCGTCTGAAAGGGAAACTCCTACAAATGCATATGCAATAAGGTCAGATGCAAAAACAACTTAACTGTTTTAAGTAAAACCTTACAGTAGTTTTTTAAAGCCAAACAAGGGCTTGTAAATCTGGCCCTTATTGCTTTAACATCAGAACTTATTATTTTTAGTATCAGTATTATTTTATCATCAAAAGGGTATCTAGGATATTTTTATCTAAAATGTTTTTGTCTGCAACTCCATGTGTCAATCTATTATATGGAAAATAAAGTAAATATGAGGAAGAGTGTGAGAGATCTAGAGCGATAGACAGATAGATAGATAGATAGATAGATAGATAGATAGATAGATAGATAGATAGATAGATGTGGACCCTGTTGTAGTAAATGTTCAGTACAGAGAAAACAAAACAGAAAAACTTAAAAAGAAAATTAGAAATGTTTCCTTGCCAACTAACTGAAATAATGTTGATGTTGAAGTAATAAATTACTAAAACTAAAGCAGAAAAAATCAATATAGAAAACAATAAAAACTTAAAAGATAGATATAAAAATAGTAAAAATTAAAACAATAAAAATTACTAAAACTAAAAGATGAATACATGTTATAATGGTATATAAAAGAATGCTACATATGGAGTCTGATCTTCAAGATACTGTAAGGAAGCATTATTTGTACACAAGCTCACCTTCAGTTAGCCCCACTGTGCCAATAGGTGGGTGGCTGAACACAACCGTAGGGATATTATTATAATTGATTTTGGAGTCTGCTTTGCCCTCAAACAGCCGGTGAGCAAGCTTTCTGCCAGCAGCAATAGCAACTGTCCATACAAACAAAAACAGGAAGCAACAACAGCTTATCAGAAAAAAAACTGAATATACATTCCCATCCAACAGATGATAAACTATTTAATTATAAAAAGTGTGATAAATGGTAAGCATGTCCAATCTACTCTGACCAGCTGATGTCGCTAGAGTAACAAAAAATGCACAAAATCAACTTCCTCATGTATGGAGGATCTGCTGTTTTAAACAATGTGAAAGGTGTTATTTACATAAACCAACTGAATCATAGGAAGACTGAATTGCACAACGTGCATCATGATCTTTTAAGCTTAATGAATTGTTTTAAGACTTTACATCTCTTACTTAATTGGTTTCTGAGTAGTTATTCCCATTGAATACCCAACAAATTTTTTTTTTTTTTTTTTTTTCTTCCCCGGCCAACTAAGATGTATACAGTGTATAAAAATGAGCTATTTTATGTATTAAAACAAAACACCCAGAAGATTTCAATGCATGTAGGAACAAATCCTCCATAGAATGTGATCCTGAAACCATACCAGGTGTAAGAAGAGCTCTCCCACAAACATCTCCAACTGCATAGACACCTGCACGAGTGGTGTTCTGGAACTCATCCACCACGATATGCCCCTTTTCATCAAGCTTCACACCCTGAATAACAATGCATCCAACTGTTAGTCTTACTTTATCACCAACTGATACAGTGCAAAGATAACGCTTACAATACTATACTACTTGTGTAGCTTCTGTGGTTTAAAATAATGTTCTGTTCAGTTGTACTTTATCAACAGCATCTGTGGCATGTTTCACTGATGCCTCAGTTTGTAAAAAGCAAAAATGGTGCGTACACTATGTGACACTGACAAAGCATTCCAGAGGGCAATTTTTAAAGTTGTGTATGTCTCTACCGTTCTAGCTGCATGAACTGCTAGTTAAGCATTAGCAAAATAATTCTTGTCCGTAGAAATTTGCACAGGCAAGATTTTAGCACACTAGTTTCATTGTAACGTATATCATAGCTGAAGTTGCAAATTAACTGAACTAGCAACAGATCTATTCTTCCATATTGTAACGTACATCAAAGTAAAATGGATTATTGATAAAACAAAAAATTGTAGGGCAGGGACTTGGTTCTATCAGTCTGTCATTGATTGGATTAAGGCAGAACTGAATGAGAGCTTGATTGCAAGACATGGACAGAGTTTAAACTAACTAAGTGATTGGAGTAGTTCAGAATACATCACCACAAGTCTGACCATTCACTGGAAGATCGATTTTATGACATTTTGATTAAAAATTGTGAGGTCCAAAATTATATATTTATATATGTATATATAAAATTATATAGTGTTACATGTAATTATAGCAGTATTCCATCCCCATAAGCCTTTCAATTGATAAGTGCACTACTGTAAAAATTGTTTTTCTAGCTTGTAAAAAGTGAGGAATTTTCATTCTTTGGGAATAAGAATTGAACATTCATGCACAGAGATTTAGAATAGAGTTAATTTATACTCCTGCTAACAAACCTTTAAGATTCTATCTGGTATGTATTTATAATTACTAATAATATCTCTAATACTAATAATTATAATAAAAATAATTCAGTTTTACTATTGAACTGAGATTGAGGCCAGAGGTGTTGGGTTCCCTGCCAATAGCCCAGAGCAGACAGTCCACCTCATGGATGGTGTTGTACTTCTCCTGTGCATCTTTGTCGTCAGGGTCTTTTGTCACCAGCGTAACAGAAAGGCCTTTGTCAGTCTTCTGCACTGACCTCACCTGTGAACAATATCAGAATATTTAGATATACTGATGTAAGATATATTTTGGGGGGATCGTAACTGAAAATCTGCCAAACAAACTGATACATCACACTGGAAAGATAGACCAGCTACATAATACCTTTCTTAATAATAATCACTACTAGTTACCTGAGTATTTTTCCGTAAGTCAATACCATGATTTTGCAATTCTTTCGTGCAATTTGAGCTTATCAAGGCATCGAAGTTCCTTAGTACCTTGAAAAGAGAGAACACAGTCATTGCTTACTTTGGGATATGCATGACAGTAGCATTTAGCCAGGTGACAATAAGCAGGGCTCTTACCCCTCCTTGTCGTATGATGATGGATGTTTTGGACCCCAGAGTGGAAAGGATACCAGCCATCTCCACAGCAATATATCCTGCCCCAGCTATCACACTACGTCTAGATGGAAACAGTGATCGGTTATTTTAGGATAAGGAGAAAATACAATAATATAAGTAGAAATCAGCAATCAATCACTTACTTAGGGCAAGACTCAAGTTCAAAGAATCCATCACTGATAATGCCTAAACTGGCTCCTGCAATAACATTGAAATTAACAAAATGCTGTCAAAAAAGTGATGAAAATAAGTACAAAAAATCACATTAATGGCAAGTGCACATAATAAGGATGCATTGACAAGTAAAGCAGAATAAGGTACATTTTAAATGAACAAACATAAGATCACCTGGAACATCATTCTCACTGACAGTGGACGGGTGGCCACCAGTGGCGATTAAGATATGAGGAGCTGTGTATTTTTTTCCATTAACTTCAACAGTAGGTTCAGGATCATCTGTGAACCTTGCATAGCCATGAATGGACTCAATTTTGGCCTGTGTACAACCACAAACAACTTCTTAATCTGCACATCAATACCAATTCTAAAGGTTTAAAGAGGTCATATCGTGCATTTTCATTATGCTACTTAAAGGGATAGTTGACCCAAAAATGAAAATTCTGTCATTAATTGCTCACCCTCTTGTCGTTCCAAACCCGTAAGACCTTCGTTCATCTTTGGAACACAAATTAGGATATTTTTGTTGAAATCCGAGAGCTTTCTGACCCTGCATAGGCAGCAACACAACTGAAACGTTTTATGTTGTTTCGCCCCCAGGAAAGGAGTAGGTAAGGAATCGTTAAAATAGTCCATGTTTTTTTCTCTGTTTTCTGACATCAGTGGTTCAACCAATATTATGAAGCTACGAGAATACTTTTTGTGTGCAAAGAAAACAAAAATAACGACTTTATTCAGCGATTTCTTCTCTTCCGGGTCAGTCTCTGCCTCTATTCATCATAGTACCAAAACAGTATTGTTTACTGATGTCACATGGACTATTTTAACGATGTCCTTACTACCTTTCTGGGCCATAAAACATTTCAGTTAGTTGTTTCGTTCTATGCTCATCCAGGATGCTCAGGAAAGCCTCTCAGATTTCATCAAAAATATTTTAATTTGAAGGTCTTACGGGTTTGGAACGACATTAGGGTGAGTATGACAGAATTTTCATTTTTGGGTCAACTATCCCTTTAATTTCTCCCTTGAGATACACATAGTATATAGTCAGTTAGCAATATGCTTCAGGGGCAAAATTTTCCACCCTGTCTCTGACAATTAAATATTATTAAAAAAAATTTGACATGCTTTTAATATTTCTATGTAAAACTGTTATAGTACAATGTAGTACTAGTACTGTAAAGCTCAAGAAAATGTGATTCTTCATGATATGACCACTTAAAACCATGCATTTTGGTTTTTAAAAAAATCTAAGATTTTTTTTTTTTGTATTTACTACAAATTACTTTTCACTTGCTATTTAATTTGCTGATTTAAATGTAGCTTATTGCAGCCTACCTTGTCAAGGTTGTTCAGGTAAATCTGATTCAGGCGACTAACGTAAGCATCCCTTTTACGTTTAATGAGCCTGAAAATACACATACCCAAAGAGTGACCTTTATTCTATTAATTCAGCTTTGTCATATCACAGAAATCCTGATAGCTGAACTCTCTACAGCATAACTCACCTACTACTAAAACAAACTACTCCACCTCATGCCTTTGTGTCTGACAGAAACATCCACTTAAAGCTGTACTGATATTATATACCACAAAAGGGAAGCAAAATAAATACTGAAAGCTGTAATGAATCAGAGTGTGCGGGAACTTGACTATCCTCAACTGTCACAAGAGCAAAAAATACCTTTTTGTGAAACGAATTACCACATCTTCTTGCAGAAACAATATCCTCTATGGCAAGCTCTCATTACATGTATCCCTTAAAAACCATTATCTTTACTGATGTTACTAGTACTTATTTTTAAATACTATGAACTAATTACTAGTAAAAACAGAATAAGTACTTATTTTTAATTACTATTAACTAATTACTAGTAGAATAGGTACTTGAAATAAGTAACATAGAAAAGGTATTTAAAATGCATACTAGTTAGAAGTGAATAGTTGATATGTGAACTGCAAATTCCCATAGAATTCAATGGCAAATACTGTTCCAGTAATAACAGAATGTTTACTGGTATATTATAAACATAATTTGAAATTAAAACCAGCTAAATCACCAAATGTGGGTGAAAGCCCACCGTGACAGGTAACAAATATCAATTCTCTAGCCAATTTGGCTGGTTATGATTCATAAATTATGTCCTCCAACAATAACAAAACAAAGCATTTGTTTTTTTGTTGCTTGAATGGAATCTTTGCGTAATATATGTTATAAATTAAGCTTAGACTTCTCGTTGTGGGTGTGAATGGAGCCTTAGGAACAGCTCATCACTTCATGAATTGGCAGCCAGCCCACTAATCTTCAACGTGTTAATCAGTAAACTATTATGATTTTGACGTGAGCTAAATTTGGAAATAAAGAAATGCTGTTTTTTAAGAGAATTGGGGAGAATTATATTTTTTTGTTCTATTTTATTTTTTATGGAATTAATAAAAACGATTGACTGTAGTAAAACTGAAAACATATTAATGATTTAGAAATCAGATTTAATAATAATTTAAATGTAAATCTAAGCAGTGATTTTGATCTGGTTTATTACTGATATTTAATGATATTTTTGGTTTGGCTAATAGTTCTAAATGGCTGATAACTTTTTTAGCAGCCAAATTGACTGGTGAGTGATAAAGTTAATTTCAAACCCTGGTTATTGACAAGTACTAGGCCACGTTCACGCAGCAGCAGAATACGGTTGTCAGTCCTGTTTTTGAGTCCTTAATACGGTTATGTTCACACACAGTGTTGAGTTATTTATAGGGCTCACTGTGACAAGCCGCAATTCGGTAACTCAAACTTCCCACCCGTAAATTTTCAGGACTCACAAACGCATTCTCAAGAAAACACCGCTGCTGTGAACGGAACAGGACTGGAAAAACTAGTCTGTCCTGTCATAGTCATACAGTACCGATCTCCTTTTCTGCTTGAGGGAGAGCCGCTCTGCCGCACAAACGTGTGTCTAACGTATGTTACATGTTTTCCCCCAATCGTATAAAAAGTCGCTGTTTTCTCGTATATTGACCATCTGAACGTTTTAGAGCCCGTCAGTTTTCCACCAGAGCCGCGACCTTCCAGCTCAGTTTTGTGTTCCTGGATTGCGACTTAAATGCTCTGCTCTCCACCCAAATTTAAAAGCTGCTGTTGGTTAATGAAGATTTGACAAAAGAACTCGCAGCTCGATTGGACTCTTGTCATGTCAGAAAGTTATAAGACTTTCAGTTTTATGGACGTCACCATCTTTGATTTTACTTTGGTCACTGTCACTATGGTTACTGATAAGGAATACGGGCTTAACTCCCGTTGCACGTTCATACAGACAGTATTCTAAACACAACTGTAAGCTGCTGTGTGAATGGGACATTTCAAAACTCACACCTGTAAAGAAAATGCGGTTGTCAATCCCAAAAACTGACAGTGTGAACGTAGCCCTAGCTACTGTCAGAATCAATACTAGTATCTAATGAACCAACACCAGCAATAGCAGAGATATTGAACAAATATACTAGTCACTATTAAATTATATAGTAATTGTAGTAGTTATACAATTAAATATAATAGTAATTAAACAACAGACACTAGTAACACAAAAATAAATCAACACAGAAAAAAATAAAAACAAAATAGCAAAAAAATAAACACATTTCAATTTTTGAATATTTAATGTTGCAATGGCTTGCCATAACCCTATACACTCAGCATATACACAAAAATCAAACCCAACAACCAAGATGAATCTTACTTACTGCCAGTTGAAATGTGCTTTTGCTTCCTCAAACCCATAATCTTCATGATCATGGAGATACTCTGCATGGGTGGATGTGTTCCACATTACCTGGAAGCATGCAGAAAGGACACAACTTTATGAGCGTTTTTATTTGACAGCACTACTCACATTCACCTTATCAATCTAGTGTAAGGATAAAGGGAAAAACAAATACCTTTTTAGGAACACAACCAACATTCACCTGTAGAAGAAAGAGAAGTTGTTTAATGAACCAAGTCAATAATATCACCAGACAAGCATGCATAGGTGCTGGTGCAAACCATTACACACAAAAACATCCCACAAAAAGCGCTGGATCTGGAGGCTTCCCAAAGCACCTCTGTTCATGTGACTAATGCAGCGACCAATTACTGTAAATAACTCGTCTAAAGAACACATTTACGTGGCTCTACGGGAAATGTGGTGTTGCAGGAGCAGGACGGTTTTTACTCACGCAGGTACCTCCGAGTTTGTGACTTTCGATCACGGCTGCAGTGGCACCGAGTTCAGCCGCCCGCCGCGCACCGGCCAGCCCTCCGGATCCTCCGCCAATCACCAGAAAATCAAAGCGCGTAACGGATTCAGAGGCCATGCTGCGACCGAAGAGTCTACGAGAAGATGACAGCGAACGTCCAAGAGTAAGAAAAGACGCTCGCAGTCGAGCCAGAGGGATTAATATCTCCATAAGCTGGAAGCCAACACCCCGGCCAACGCAGTAGTTGAACTAATGGGAGGGACGTGAAAGCCTGTGCTTAGTCATTGTGAATTGACACAATAGTGTGTAAATCCCAGAAGCAAATTTGGACAATAGTCATCATAGTTACCCATGTTTATTAAAGTACTTCACTGTCAATCCCATCCCCAATATCCAGGGTGCTGAACTTACTTTGAACTCACTTGGCGCCTAGTCATGTTGAAACAGACAACAGTCTGCTTTATTTGATAATGGGCAATATTTCGTAAAAAAAAAAAAACAATTCTCTGAACACAAACTCACCGATGAAGTGCAGCCGTTACATATATAACTGTAGCGGAAATCCTTTTGCAGTACATTGTAAACATGTAACAAATGAAGTGTGGTTAATGAGAGGTGCTGAGCTACAAACTCAGTTATAAATACGTGTATATGGGACCAGTGTTGGGGAAAGTTACTTTTAAAAGTAATGCATTACAATATTGCGTTACCCCATAAAAAAGTAACTAATCACGTTACTTTTTATGGAAAGTAATGCGATACGTTACTTTTGCGTTACTTCTTAAATCTGGACAGGGCTTGCTTGTTTGATTTTTAAATAAAAAAGTTATATTTTTGGCAAATATATAAAAGCCTTTTCACACCAAAAGTGAAATTAATAAACCTCAGGCTGAAGGGAAAGTAAATTTACGTCTGTACAGTAGAATGCAGAAGAAGAAATTTCAACACACTTCAGCAATAAAAAAAGACACAAAATATTTGTCTAGAGTAATTTGTGCTTATATCTGTATTGCTTATTAGTATGATTGAACTGGATAATCGAAGGTCAGAAGCAAACACATTGGTTAATAGAATGGGATTTAATGCATAAAGGATATTTGTGTTGTTTAACATTTAATTATTGCAGGTTTGCATCATATTCTGAGTTGCATTATTTTTATTCATTTTGAGGAATACTGAATCTGTGTGGTTTTTTTGTGAGTGAGATGAATTAATGCATATTCATATTTATTTTAGAACTACATAACATCTTCTGATTTCTCTCAACATAGGGACAGGAGAGCTGTCAATCAATAAATTGCCGAAAAAAGTAACTTGCGTACTTATTTGAAAAATGTAACTCAGATATTCTCTTGTAAATTATAAAGTAATGCGTTGTATAATTACTTTTTGGTTTACTTTACAGTTTCTTGAAAAAAGTAATCTGATTACGTAACTCACGTTACTTGTAATATATTACCCCCAACACTGTATGGGACATTCTACCAGAAATGTACATGATCTGTCCTTGACTTGTTACAGTGAATAAAAATATGTCTAAAACTGACTGATGGTTGCACTTTCTATTGTATATTCTGAGTTGCATTATTTTTATTCATTTTTTTTTTTTTATTTTTTTTTTTTTTTTTTTTTTTGTGCTTTTCTTTTTTGGCGTTCCTCAGAAATTTTTTAATTTATTAAAAGCCCTTTTTCGTAAAATTACAAATCGAGTCCTTGTCCTCAGTCAAATTTGACCTACAGCTTTCATAGTTTTGTTATGCTAAAAACTGTTATTTATGAAAAAAAACTCCATCAACAAGTTTAAGTTGTTATCATTCACATCAACTGATTCAAAACATGAAATTCTACATAAATTCTACAAATAAATACTATTTTACAACTGCCCCCATGTTTTCGGTCAGTCCTGTCACGTTTACATAAAACTGAACATAAAATGTGTGTAATGCACCTTTAAAGGTATGACTCAAAGGAAGTGACATAACTTGACTGAGGTGAAGCTGACACTGATCAAGGCGGAGCTCTGTCATTGAATTGTATGATTTTAAGCTCGTTTTTGTATGATTTATTTGAGGAGGATGAGCTAAAGGGTCAGGCCCTGTCACGATAAAACATCCCAGAAAAGAATGAAAATCTTTTAAATCCAAAACATGTCTAAAAAAGTTACTGAAATTCCTTGATTGCATGTTAGCAGTTGTTAAGCAAGCAGGCCGAGTAATGGCAGTTTAAAATGGCCGACCGTCATATGACAGGGCCTGACAAATGAATGGCATTGTTGTTTTGTATTACCTTTATTGCATATAATATGTATTTAACGCATGCCATAGTAAAACATTAATTTTTTATATTCCTTATAGAAATTACAAAACCATGTTAGATACAATCAGGGACATGTGACCAATAAGAAAATGCTATTTGTATCAAAGAAATTCATTAGGAAACCATTCTAACATATACAAATTGGTCTGTGACAGGGCCTGAAATTTTAGGGGTGAAATGCGTATAAAATGTATTTATTTCAATCATAAAAACATGCTGAGATGGCATGATATGTGCTTCATATAGATTAACATGTCCTCCATATGACTCAACTTTCAGATTTAAGAATAAGATATTTATTAAGAATAAGAGATTTTTACAAGTGGAAATGTACATTTCTGGTAGAATGTCTCATATATGCTGCCCATCTTCATATTCATGCGGTAGTGTTTATAACGGAATGTGTCGATGTAAACTGAAGTCAGAATGAAAGCTACTATAAGCTTAGCTAAACTGAGCATGCGCGTTTCAGCCAGCTGCCACTGAACACATTATGACAGAGGAGGCCTTATATTAATATACACTGTAAGGAATGGAAATTAGTATTGTTTTCGGTAGTCATAGCGTTCAGAATTTTTGGGGTCAGTAAGATTATTTCTAAATAAAATACTTTTTATACTAATGCAATGACACATTGAATGCATCAAATATGACAGTAAGGATATTTGCAATGTTAAAAATGTTATTCTTTTGAACTTTCTATTCATCAAAGAACCCTGAAAACTGCTTTCAACATTGATACTATTAAAAAAAAAAATCTTGAGCACCAAATCAGCACATTAGAATGATTTCTGAAGAATCATGTGACTAGACTAGAGTAGTGGCTGCTGCTGAAAATCAACATTGCTATCTTAGGAAATGAATTATGTTTTAAAATATAATGAAACCAAATATTTTAAATGACACTAATATTTCACAATATTACTGTTGTTCACTTTTGAAGAAATAAATGCAGCATTAGTGACATAAAATCTTTCCCACCTCATTTGAACAATCGTGGCATTGTTGTGTGTTCTGTTAACACTTTATTGGGCATATCTAAATAAATACATAACCATATATTTGAATGTATTAATTTGCAGTTTGTGGTTCCTTGTGCCAATGACAACATTTAGGGTTTTGTAAAACCTCTACCAAGTAATTAAGATGTCTATGAATAGTAGAAGGAGGGTAAATTGGTACATTTGTCAGCTTTCTGTACTGACATAGATCATTCCCACTGAAAAAGGCATGACCACTCCAAATATTTTAATGAAATTCGTTAAACGTGGGAAATCTTTACATGGCAGACAGCAGACTTGCTCATAGTCATAGAAGTCAAATATCATTATCACGTATAAATCCTCAACAGTTTTCCAAAACAAAAATAAATCTCTATAGAACACAATAAAACTTGCCTTCACATGTACCATGGTATCCAGTAGCAGGAGCAAAACAAGCACTTGCCAGAAGACACCTGTATTTCAAATATTTATGAAGAACACAATAAATTAGGATAAATCTGAGTGATGCATCATATTAAGGTACTTTATTAAACAACTAAACTGAATCAAAGTGATTAATTGGCAACAAGTCAGAAATCCATTTTTCACAAATATTTTCTTTACTGAACAGAAACAAGAAGTTAGAGATGGACGCATCCTCAGCGGAGCGATTTCACTGGTCATTCTCATAGTCTGCGTGGTTCTTTTTTTTGGTCTGTTCATGAACATGATTTCCCCATGTGTAGGTCAGGTACATCAGAACCATGGCTGTAAACAGAGATACAGGTTTATAGAGAAGTTTAGTCACACACAATGTTCGCTTCAGTATCACTATAGATGATATATTTCAAAAATAATTAATTTTGGACAAAGATGACTTACGTGGTGCAACCTTGAATACAGATGTTTTGAATCGTCTCCAAACATTTGGGATTCCCTTAGAAAAGTAGTTTGGGAAAGCCCTCTGCTCAAAGGGAGAAATACTGTAGGTGATCACATGCCTTATCTTGGCCAAATCTCCGAAGTGACGACCCATTGTGCCAAAAAAGCTGATCTAAGAGAAATTCAATTCAAGGTTCTCTTTAGTAATGTTTAAAATAAAATAAGCATACACTTCCTAGACAGCAGTATGAGCTCACAGGAATAAATGACTTTTTTTTTTATCTATAAAAATAAAACATTTATTGATTATTTTATTTAAATAAATTCATTACGACCATAAGTTTAATTTTCCTATTCATATTAATCAAAAAAATTAATAATTGTATTGTTGAATTTCGTATTGTTATCCATTCAATAAATTAAATCAATTAATTTGAAATATTGTAAATTTGAACAACGTATAAACAGCTGCTGTACATGAACAAAACCAGGCTTAGGATACAATACTGTAAAATATATCAAATGTTACATATTAAAAACGTTCATACAATTTACTACGTGGAAACTGTATTAACTAATATAACGGAACTGATCAATTCAATATTACTTTGATAAACACGACTCAAACGCAACCGGTTGCATAAACGGTTTAGACTAGTCTTAAAAAGTTAGTCATCTAATTTTTTTTTCTTCAAGACTGGTCATAACTTTTTTAAATTCAGTTACATAAAAAAGTATATTGGTCTAATTTGCATTGAAAAGTAAGAATGATTTCAAAATGCGAGTTGGTCAAACTAGTGTCTTAAAACACAGTCTTAACATGGTGGCTAACTTTATGCAACTGACCCCTGTACATGATCTAGCAGAGATGAAAGATATGAATGAATAAAATAACTACCATTTCTTAGCACAGAGTGCAGACAAAACTCATTTATACATTTATAGGTAGCTTTACGTGGCTAGGCTAGCAGCTTTCTGTAAGACCTTGCTTCTCTATCACACTGTCTCTGTTTATACATGCATACTTCACAGACATACATGCAATTGCTACATTTAAATTAAGATATTGTCGAATAAAAATACAAGGAAAGGAAAGCTTTTTCTGCTGACCAACCTCACTACTCTTTGACACCCTTGTCGTGCTATGGATTCTACAACTTCCGCCTGCAACCTTAAGTCACATCCGTTTCCGCTTGATTTCTCGCTTTCTCATTGGCGCTCCGTTCTACTGTTTCCTGGCTATCGAGACACGTGAAGGTCAGCATAGCGCTCGAACACAGTGTACACAGTTGTCAAATATCACCATTAAGCGATTATTTGCCATTGTTTTCCCCAATGGATAATCAAGGAGTCACGGCAGACCCTCAACTGCAGCAGTTTATCGAGATCGAGTCTCAGAAGCAGAGGTTTCAGCAGCTGGTTCATCAGATGACAGAAGTGTGCTGGGTGAGTGTGTGTGTGTGTGTGTGTGTGTCCTACTGGGCTGCATAATGCATTACTTCATGAGGATGTATAAGACAATGAAAGAAAATCACTTTAGTTGTTCGCAAGTTTATATGATCTATAGATGTTTTTTATGTTGTTTAAGTATTAAGTAAAATGTTCTGCCCTCTTTTTTTCGCGACATTGGGACTATTATATATAAAACCATTAAGCATATTCATATTAATTTTTTAATTATTGATTGGTTATTTTTAAATGCTTATTTATCTGGATATATCACCGCACACATACAAAATACAATTCAAAGGGTTGGGATAAGTAAAAAATTTCCAGATCCCCGGGCTGAATTATGTTGATCAAAAAAACCTTATTGTACAAAATGTGATTTATTTCTTTGTTGGCAAAGTTTGTTGTCAGCAGCTATTACTCCCATCTTCAGTATCACATCAGCATACGCTGATTTACTGCTCCAGAAACATTTCTTTGTTGAAAGCAGTTGTGCCTCTTAATAGCTTGTGTGTTTTTATTAGGATTCTTTGAAGTTCATAAGAACAGCATTTATTTGAAATAGAGTAACATTATAAGTCTTTACCGCATTGCAGAATAAAAGTATTTATTTACGGAAGAAAAAAAACTTACTGACCTCAATCTTTTAAACAATAGTGTATTTATTGTTACATTAATTACTTGTTAAAAGAGCTGAATATCATGAGATGCATCAAGATCATCAGTTATGGGTTTCTTTGCAGCTCATAGTGTGTTTTTCACTTTGCAGGAGAAGTGCATGGATAAGCCTGGCCCGAAGCTCGACTCCAGGACAGAGGTGTGTTTTGTAAACTGTGTGGAACGATTTATCGATACAAGTCAATTCATTCTCAACAGACTAGAACAAACTCAGAGGAGTAGAGGAACCTTTTCTGAGACCATGACAGACTAGTAGAAGCACAGCCAATGACAAGACCGCATCATTCAGCCACTTACTGAGGCTTTGGCAGGCCAACGTGAGAACTGTGAGGCAACAGCCATCAACAGGATTCAATTCCTTTCTCAAAGACAAAGTGCCTCATTTTGCGGTTTATTATTGTAAAGGCCATATTCAAAATCAAATGGATGCATGTCCCAGTCCCATAGCCTGTTTATAGTCACTGTCGATATGGACTTTTCCCAGTGCTAAGACTTTGGTATGAAATCAAGGAAGCATCATGGAACATCAACTGAAAGGTGCCTTTGTACGGATCTGATCTGGAATTTAGGAGGAGGCTCTGCTTTCGCTTTCTCTTCAACTTACATACCAAGTCTGCACTCCGTTGTCTTACTGGGAACGCTTCAAGATCTGTGGCTTATTCAGTGCGTGTTGAAATGTGGACTTGAAATAAAAAGATAAAATACCTCCTGCAGTTATTCATATGATGTATAAAAATGAGAAAGCAGAGGTAAAGTTAAATACTATTAGACATCTCCGAGGTTTCAGTGTCCTATTGATAAAAACAGATTACCGGGCACTTCATAATATATATATTATATCAGTGGGTACGGAAAGTATTCAGACCCCCTTACATTTTTCACTCTTTGTTATATTGCAGCCATTTGCTAAAATCATTTAAGTTAATTTTTTTCCTCATTAATGTACACACAGCACCCCATATTGACAAAAAAACACAGAATTGTTGACATTTTTGCAGATTTATTAAAAAAGAAAAACTGAAATATCACATGGTCCTAAGTATTCACACCCTTTGCTCAGTATTTAGTAGAAGCACCCTTTTGATCTAATACAGCCATGAGTCTTTTTGGGAAAGATGCAACAAGTTTTTCACACCCGGATTTGGGGATCCTCTGCCATTCCTCCCTGCAGATCCTCTCCAGTTCTGTCAGGATGGATGGTAAACGCTGGTGGACAGCCATTTTAGGTCTCTCCAGAGATGCTCAATTTGGGTTTAAGTCAGGGCTCTGGCTGGTCCATTCAAGAACAGTCACAGAGTTGTTGTGAAGCCACTCCTTCGTTATTTTAGCTGTGTACTGAGGGTCATTGTCTTGTTGGAAGGTAAACGTTCGGCCCAGTCTGAGGTCCTGAGCACTCTGGAGAAGGTTTTCGTCCAGGATATCCCTGTACTTGGCCGCATTCATCTTTCCCTCGATTGCAACCAGTCGTCCTGTCCCCTGCAGCTGAAAAACACCCCCACAACATGATGCTGCCACCACCATGCTTCACTGTTTGGGACTGTATTGGACAGGTGATGAGTAGTGCCTGGTTTTCTCCACACATACGCTTA
Source organism: Sinocyclocheilus anophthalmus (assembly GCA_018155175.1). Classification (NCBI taxonomy): domain Eukaryota; kingdom Metazoa; phylum Chordata; class Actinopteri; order Cypriniformes; family Cyprinidae; genus Sinocyclocheilus; species Sinocyclocheilus anophthalmus. The sequence goes on from JADLZN010002808.1 coordinate 40,763, forward strand.
GAATTAAGGCCAAAAAGTTAAATCTTGGCCTCATCCGACCAGAGAATATTATTTCTCACCATCTCACAACTCCAAGCGGGCTTTCATGTGTCTTGCACTGAGGACAGGCTTCCGTCGGCACTCGGCCATAAAGCCCAGATTGGTGGAGGGCTGCAGTGATGGTTGACTTTAACTTTCTCCCATCTCCCGACTGCATGTCTGGAGCTTAGCCACAGTGATCTTTGGGTTCTTCTGTACCTCTCTCACCAAGGCTCTTCTCCACCGATAGCTCAATTTGGCCGGACGGCCAGCTCTAGGAAGGGTTCTGGTCGTCCCAACATCTTCCATTTAAGGATTATGGAAGCCACTGTGCTCTTAAGAACCTTAAGTACAGCAGAATTTTTTTGTAACCTTGGCCAGATCTGTGCCTTGCCACACTTCTGTCTCTGAGCTCTTCAGGCAGTACCTTTGACCTCATGATTCTCATTTGCTATGACATGCACTGTGAGCTGTAAGGTCTTAGACAGACAGGTGTGTGGCTTTCCTAATCAGTCCAATCAGTATAATCAAACACAGCTGGACTCAAAATGAAGGTGTAGAACCATCTCAAAGAATATCAGAAGAAATGGACAGCACCTGAGAAAAATATATGAGTGTCACAGCAAAGGGTCTGTATACTTAGGACCATGTGATATTTCAGTTTTCCTTTTTTAATAAATCTGCAAAAATGTCAAAAAATCTGTGTTTTTCTGTCAATATGGGGTGCTGTGTGTACATTAATGAGGAAAAAAAAATTACCTTAAATGATTTTAGCAAATGGCTGCAATATAACAAAGAGTGAAAATGTAAGGGGGTCTGAATACTTTACTTACCCACTGTATATATATATATATATAATTATATATATATAAATTAAATCGCAATGCACCACCTGGAGAAGATGCCTAGCTGGTGGATTAAAAAAACAAAAAAAGTTTTTAAATATGCAGATGTGTGTTCCCCTAACACTAGTTATAGCCACCTACACACAACTGTTTTGAAATGTTTTTGGGGTCCGGAAGACTTGTTTTGAAGGTTACTTGTTATCTAGCAAGGATGCATTTAAATTGATCCAAAAAGTTGAAAAGCATTTATGGTTTCAAAAATAAATTGCGGTTCCGTTGAACTTTAATGTATTAAAGAATCCTGAAAAATGTATCACTGTTTTCACAAAAATATTAAGTAGCACAACTGTTTTCATGATAATAAGAAATGTTTCTTGAGCAGCAAATCAGCATATTAGAATTATTACTGAAGGATCATGTAACACTGAAGACTGGAGTAATGACTTGTTGAAAATCACCTCTGCCATCACAGGAATACATTTTATTTTAAAATATATTCAAATGGAAGAGATTTTTTAATTTGTAATATTTCACAATATTACAATTCTGACAGTATTTTTGATCAAATATAAAGACAGATTTGGACAGAATAAAATAATTATTTCAAAATATAAAAAAACTTATGACCCCAAACTAATAAGTAGTAGTGTATAGGTATTCTAGTAAAGCACATTGTATTAAACAAAATCATGCTTTTATTGAAAGGATGAGGCATTAAAAAGGTGTTTGATATGAATATAATTCTATGTATATTATAAACCAGGCTGGTTTGATCATAAAATAAATAGTAACATTTAATAAGATGTTGTACAGCAGATTTTTTAACACTGTTGCTACTTCAGGATATTTAAAAAACAAATGACTAGGCACATCATCGTAAAAATCGCAAGATGGAAATAGAAATATTAGTAAATATTGTATACTTAAAAAAAAAAGCAAATTAAAGTACTCTCACAGTATTAATGGTTTGCACTGTATGCCTGTACAGTAGCATACATCGGTGTTTTAGTAGTCACTCACGTAAGCATTTTTGCTGATATTATGCTAAGTAATAAATGTACCATTGCTCCTTTTGTCTGAACTCTCAGGAAAAAAGCTCTTTGCATTTCTTTCTTTAGTCAGATTGCTTTCATCGATCATAGTAGTTCTCTCATCGGTTGGCAAAGCAATGTATGGTTGGTCTTGAGGGCCAAGGTGCAGATATAAAGGTAGAGAGTCCAGTTTAAAGTTGATATCCTTGAACGCATGGAGAAGAAAAATGCCAACGATGATGGTAAGAAAGCCACTAACAGTCCCAGCAGCCCCGTCGGCAGACATTTGAAGCCACTCTTTAAACAAGATGGCTGAACAAGCCATGACGGATGTGGTGAAGAAGACATAATAAATAGGTGTAACTATAGAAGTGTTGAAGATGTCAAGGGCTTTATTAAGGTAGCTTATCTGGATACTGATGCAGATCACAAGGCATATGAGAAGGGCCCAGAACAGCGGCTCTTTCAGAACGGCCGTTCCAGCGAACAGCTCTTTGATCCCAATGCCAAGGCCTTTCACACACGACACAGACAACGAACCAATCACAGAGCAGATGAGGATGTACACCAGCACATTCTTCTGACCGTAGCGAGGTGCGACAAAGAAGATCAGGGCCAGGCTGCTGACGACAATGCAGACAGCAAAAGCGATGAATCCTGTGATACATGCAAGAGAGACGACTATAATGAAAAACAGCTCAGAGCTCACAGTATGCCTAGTGTGTTTGTAAATTAGGTAGAAGAATACCTGGATCTTTCAGTTTCTCTGCCATTGCAGTCAGAGAAGCAACCTCTTCCTCTTGCGGAGCATGGAGCACCATAACAGTGGAACCGAAGATGCACAGCAAACAGCCAATTTTCCCATGGATATTCAGCCGCTCACTCAGGAAGTATGATGAAAGCACAGCACTAATGACAAAAATCACATTTTAGACAAAGAATTTATTTATTTGATCAAAAGTGATGGTAAAGACATTTATAACGTTACAAAAGATTTCTATTTCAAATAAATGCTATTGTTTTAAATTTTACATTCTTTATAGTCTCCTGAAAAATATGACATTTTCCACAAAACTATCACACTTCAACATTGATAATAATAAGACATAGTTCTTGGGCAGCAAATCATATCTGAATGATTTCTAAAGGATCATGCGACATTGAGACTGGAGTAATGGCTGTTGAAAATTTAGCTTTTCCATCAAAGGAATAAATTACATTTTAAAAAATATTAAAATAGAAAACAGTCATTTTAAATTGTAATAATATTTGTCACCCTGGACCACAAAACCAGTCATAAGTAGCAACAGCCAACAATACATTGTATAGGTCAAAAATATAGATTTTTCTTTTATGCCAAAAAAACAGGATATTAAGTAAAGATCATGTTCCATGAAGATATTTTGTAAATTTCCTACCATAAATAATATATCAAAACTTAATTTTTTGAATAGTAATAATATGCATTGCTAAGAACTTCATTTGGACAACTTTAAAGGCGATTTTCTCAATATTTAGTATTTTTTTTTGCACCCTCAGATTCCAGATTTTCAAATAGCTGTATCTCGGCCAAATATTGTCATATCCTAACAAACCATACATCAATATAAATCTCAATTTCAAAAAATTGGCCATTATGACTGGTTTTGTGATCCATGGTCACATTTCACAATTTGACTGTATTTTTGATCAAATAAGTAACACCAAACTTTTAAGTGTACCTGACCAAAACGCTCAATGCTCCCAGAGGTGTTACTAATGTGGCAGGAGCAAATGCATAAGCTGCGAAATTTGCTGCTTCACCTATTCCCACTAAAAATAAAACACATGACAAGACAAAAGATTGTGATTAGAGTGTCCATACTGACATCTATATGTGTGAATGGCAAAAATGTATTACTGTAAACGTGCACATTTGATTAATGTCGATATTCTGGTTATGCCTTGTAATTCAGCCCTGCTAATGTCATGACAAATAAATACATCAAATGATAATGTCATACTTGTTATAAGCCCAGCCCACCACAACCATTCTTTCAGGTATGCATATCCACCTTGACCTGAATAATGAAGAGAACAGACCTGATTAGACAGCACAAGAAAATTTCAGTGGCAATGACAAAGGCATAAAAAAAATCAATGCAATTCAAATACTGCCTAATAATATATTGTGCAATGATAGGTTACTCTGCAAATTTGATTGACCCACCTGCTCTAGTAGAGCCCTTTTTAGCCAGTCGTAGGAGGCCTTTCTTTTTCAATATAAAGCTGCCACCGATGAAGATAGTCGAGCTTACAGCAAGTGCCAAACCAATGTAGAACTCAGAGCGGTTTGCAGCATCCATCTGAATTCAGTTAGAAGTTCATTAGGCATTAAAGTTCCAGAAGTGGTTATGTCTAAGAACCTAGTAAGCTGCCTACCTAGACGGCATTTTGGGCCATCGTAAGCACAGCTGCGTCAGCTTACAATGCCCCAGCATGATGTCTATGTAGGCAGCACAACATGATTTACAGCCACAGACTAGAAAAGGAAGCGAGTCATATCATGTGATTCACGCCTGCTTTTCACATCGCCAGTTCTTCGAAACAATAAAACATCATATTTTACTGTACACTGTTTGTCTATCTGCCCTATGCGTTTATGACTACAGACAATGCACAACCACAGCATTTGCAAACAAGGAAAGCTACTTTTTAGAATGATTTAGGTAGATTTTGATTGTCTCACTAACCTTTTATGTATTGTGTGCTAGCAGGCAGTGATGTTTCATGTTTCGGCACTTAGTTATATTAACATTTAAGACTACACTTGAAACACTATAGAAATATGAATACTTGTTAAACTGACTAACCTTGCACTCGAATCTTCCATCGGTGGCGTTTTAGTCTCGTGTGAATAAACTTCCTGGTGAAGTGACTGTAACGCGGGTTGCCAGATACTCTCGATTAACTTCAAATATTGTCAGTCTGGACATTTTGGGGGGATTTATCCGAACTGAATTTGGTGAAATTGTATAAACGGTGTCATTTTGTGTCAGATGTCTTCTTTCGAAACCCCTCAGGTATGTAAACATTAATATCAAGTGTTTCATCAAGTGTTCCACTGTCTAAAATTTAATTTTTTTTTAAATTAGTTTGTATTTTGATGATAAAATATGAATATGCGTCAAGGTTAGTTTGGACCAGGCCAGGAGACCTTTTTAGACTTTTTAAAAAAGAGACCAACCTTAAGTATGTGCTCCAAAGCATTCACAATTTATAACAATTTAATAGACATTAAAAAAATGTCATTTTCAGGTCTATGCTCAAAAAGGGGAACCGACAGATAACAGGTTAAAATAGATACCTTTTAATCCAAATTATGCTTGTTCAAGTAGAACCAGCACTTAAAAGAACCGGCACTGTTCATCAAACAAGTGTTTATTGACATTAATGGTGACAAATACATAATTTCAAATAGCATTAAAAGAGTGACAAAAATCAGTGGCGGCAGAGGAATATTGGAAACTGCTCTCATTTTATTCAATAAACAGCCAAATGAAAAAGACAAAGTGTAGTCTTTAATTAAATAGCCATCAGATTTCAACCACAGAAGACAAGGTGAAAAACAAATATTTACACATCAAGGCTGGAAGATTTCTTCTAGATCGTACTTTGTTTTACTAAAGTTTACTTATTTATATAAATTCTTTTGTATATAAATACACAGCCAAATCAATAAAAATCAATACACAGTCATTATTTATGTACATGTGCATTACAGTCATGAATTTTTATTTGTATTGTTGTTGCTGCTGCTGGTTATCATTAATAATTAAAAAAATATTAAAGAGTAGCTTTTGATTTAGATATGAAACATAGGGATTTCATAATATGCTAAAGCTTTGAGGAAAATGTAAGGAAAGACTGCAATGTTACATGAGAAATCACATTCCAATCTCCTTTTTTTCTTGTAAAATTTTGAACTCATACTCATTTATCCAAGAAGTGCCTAACTCTGAATTCACATTATTGGGTTCCTTAGATTAAAGAAATTAAGGAGGTTATTCAAGACTGACAAAAATAATTATTCTTGCTGTTCCATACACAAGATTGCATATGATGGACTGTATCCTTAATGTCCAAGGGTGCTCAGTAGTTATGTGTATTACATATTGAAAAGCAAATCCTTAATGGTCATGACAAGATCGTTGAATGTGGGCCGCTCTTCTGGTCTCTACAAAAAGAGAACAAAAAAGAAGAGAGAGAGAGATTTTTAATTACCTTAATTACTTGACTATTGTCATGTTTACATTTGCATGATCAGATAACTGTTTTGATTCACAAAATGTTTTGACTTAGTATAAACTGTGTACCTCATGCCAACAACTGTTCATAATGGAATAAACTTTGTCATTGGCCAACTGTGGGCGATAAAGCCGATGACCTGCAGTAATTTTCTCTACTATCTCTGTGTTGTTCCACCGATCGTATGGCATTCTGCCCAAAGTGTACACCTCCCACATTAACACACCTGTCAAACAAATAATACAAGAGAAAATGAAACCATGATTTTGGCAGAAGGTAAAATTCAGCTGGAAATGCAGTGGTGACGCACCAAATGCCCAGATATCTGACTTGCTGCTGAACTTGCAATAAAGGAGGACTTCAGGAGGCGACCAGCGCACTGGAAACTTTGAACCTACGGAGCTGATGTATTCATTATCCAGAACATACCTGTAAGAAAAGCAGTCATTTTTATATAGAAAGTCAGTATTAGAGAATTTCACTCAAATAGTGTCCTGGTCCATGCATAAAATTACCTGGACAATCCAAAATCAGTCACTTTAATGGTTCCATTTGAGTCTACTAAACAGTTCCTGGCAGCCTATGAGAAGAAAACAAACATTTTAATGGTAAAATAGGTCTTCCAGGCGGAAAGGAACATTTTTGTGTCACACAAACCAGGTCTCTGTGGATGTACTGATTGTCCTCTAAGTAGGACATGCTCTCGCTGATATCTTTACACATCTCAAGGAGCAAAATACTCGAGGGGTGCTGCAGAACATCCCGTAAGTAATTCAGCAGACATCCATTGGCAAGATATTCTGTGACTATGTAGATGGGTCGCTGTTTTGTGCAGACGCCATAGAGCTGAACCAGGTTTTTGTGACACAGTTTCCTAGTGTTATACAGCAGAAAATGATAGATTATAGACATAAACATGTTTGAAACAGATCAAAAATACAGTAAAACAGATTAATATTGTGAAATATTACTACAATTTAATATAACTGTTTACTGTTTGAATATCTTTTAAAATGGAATGTATTCCTGTGGTGTCAAAGCAAAGCATTACTAAAGTCTTCAGTGTCACACGATCCTTCAGTAATCATTCTAATATTAATCACTCCAATAATGTGGTGCCCAAGATACATTTCTTCTTATTATCAGTGTTGAAAACAGTTGTGCTACTCAATTTTGCGGAAACCATTTTTTCAGGATATTTTGATGAATAGAAAGTTGAAAAGATCAGCATTTATGTGAACTCTTTGCTGAAAAAAAATCTTACTAACACCATACTTTTGTTTAACAACAGTGTAAACTTACATCATGACCTTGGCTTCCTCAATGAAGTCATCCTCTGACATAGAGCCCTCTTTAACCATTTTGATGGCCACGTCATGACGGCCTTGCCATTTCCCATACTTTACCACTCCAAACTGACCATTGCCAAGTTCTCTGATAAATGTAAGCTGACGGGGATCAATCTCCCAACTTCCTGGAATGAAAAGTAGGAGAAGAGAGCAATTTTAGCACACAGTTTTAATCAAACCCACAGTGAGAGCAGCCAAGTATTTACATTTACATTTTTACATTTATGCATTTGGCAGATGCTTTAATCCAAAGCAACTTCAAGGTACATATACATCAGCTCATGCATTGGGAATCAAACCCATGACCTAGGCGTTGCTAGTGCCATGCTAAACAAATATAAACTCACCATAACCCAGACCAGCAGTGCAGGGAGCACTCTGAGCTCGATTTGACACAATGTATTTTAGTCTGCTCACCAGACCTGAAACAGACATATTTGCTTTGATTAAATACTTTTACACCGATGATTTGTCATTGTGTATTTGCATACAAGTAGTTAAAGTTAGATTTACCTGCTGCATTATGCTGGTGGTAATTAATAAGTTCTGGGATACTGCTGAAGTTGTGCTTCTCTGCTAAATAGAACTGGCCTTCTGCGGTGACGCATATGTTGTAGTGCCTGCAGCTGCCAACAGTCTCCCTGGAGAGAGACAAGAAATGAAATTCTCACAGTTACTTGGGAATCAAGTCAAATCCTTAATTTGTCTACAAAAAACTTGAGAGATGAACAGCACAGTCCCGTGACAATTTACACAGTGGGAAACCTGACCTATGATAGTTTTGCAAAGAGAGATTTACATCTCTCTTCTGTAGGGTCAGTTTTCCACTTTCATTTTGATAAGGTAACTGTGAAACAAATGTGTAGCTTTATCGAACTTACCCACCAGCCTTGGTGAACACAGAGACAGTGTATTTTCCAGTGAATCTGCCAGCGTCTCTCACCAAAAAACCACCATCTTTAGCTAGTTTACCGAATATATGCAACAAATATATAGAGTGAATTCAGCTCAGTCATTGCCAGTGCCACCTTTAAAAATCATATATATATACTGGATTATATATATATAGATATATATATATATAATATATATAATATATATATATATATACTGTATATACACAATATGTAAAAAAAAAATGTATTTTAATAATCATGGAGTTTATATACAGATTTTTTGTTTTTGAGGATAAATAAACCACATTTTTGATTGCCACCACAGCTCTATACTAACTTCTGTTTTCAGCAAATTCTCTGCCTGGCTGCGGTTGATGTTTTTGCAGTACCAACTAGGAGACAGAAAATCTGTTAAAATGTGGTTGGACCATGTTTATAAGGTTTAAAAGTGTTCACCTTTTCAAACTAGACAAACTGAGGTTGTCTATGTTCTCGAATGTATACTTACTCATATTTCTCCAATCCATTTAAGGCCTGAGTGATGTAGTTACTTGGGATGTATCCTTCATTTCTGTAAACAGTGTAGGAGATCAGTAATGATTTTCATATCTGAAAAAAAACACAGCCCTGATTGCACAGCTAGTTCCACCTGACTACCTTTCGCCCACAACCTGTAAAAGTTTTCCCAGATATGTAAATAATTTGACAGGTGTCTACGTATGTGTTTATCAAATACATTCTCCACTAGCACATTCATACTATATATCTGTTGTATACAACAGATAGATCATTGATTACTAATAATATACTTAATCATCGTCTCTTACCCGTATTTATCGCTAGCTTTAAACCAATTGGGATCATTGATTTCTAAGAGTGTGTACTCCTCATCCTTTCTCAGCTCCAAGTCATGGGGAGTCATTGGTACATATTCATATTCAGCTACAACAGTCATGCCCACACTGAAGCCTGGGGTGAGCATGAGTGGCTGGGGGGGCAGAGGCCTGGGCGGCTTTTCCTAAGGAAGTAACATAGATCAGTTCTCAAGAGTAAATCTGATGGTACGTGATGAATACATTGTCAGTGATTGGATAGATTGGTAACAGACCTCCTCTGGTGTTGGTGGAAGAGGCTTCCTGGAATCACGATTCTTCGAACTCCTTTTGAAAAACCCTTTGAAGAAGGGTAAAAGATATTGACATGTATTGATGAAATACAAATGAGTTTAAGTACAATTAGCTATTAAATACTGCACCATACTTAAGTGTTGAAATGATGCCTTGTTGAATAGGGATGGAAATCGTAAAGAATCATTAATGTTGCCCCATTAATGATTCTTTCAGCACGTTTAGAGAATAAATATTTGAAAGAAAGACAATTCCATTGCAAATTTATGATAATAATACACTTCAGACAATTCAAAAGGTGCACTTACACAGACGTTTTAAAGGGGTCATGAACTGCCTTTTTTTATACTGTTCTCTGAGGTCCACTTGTAATGTTATGAAGATTTTTGCATCAAAAAACATAATTTAGAAGTAATAGGCTATTTTCTGTCCTGCTTGTAACCCCCCTCATTAAATCCCTCTGTTTGAACGGCAGATTATGTCTCGCTTAACGCCCCACTGCTATGATTGGCTAATTGTTGTTGTTTGACAGCCTACATCATTCATAGAAGGAAGCTGCAGTGATTTAGGTTTAAAATGCATAAATACTCATATTAAATGATCTGCTTAACAGACAAAGCAATAGTGACCTTGTAATAAAAACAGTTTCTCACACTTGTGTGTTGCAACATTACTTTATATGCGACATTATCCAATATCAGCACAGCATCCTCTTTTAATTTCAATCTTTCTGAAAATCCTGCGTCCAATTGTGCCTTGTTTGTAAACGAATCCACAGTAAAATTAAAATAAACAAAGGACCAAGTTCTTACTGATGTGGTCTGGAACTTCATTAAAAATCTATTTCATCCACTCTTTCCTAATGTTGGGATCAGAAGGAAGGCAATGCAAAGACTCTTTTTCCACAAATTGGCACTGCACAGCGTCTGTTGTCTTTGGAGCATCTTTATCATTTGGTTTCTGCGTAGACCTGTGGTCACTTCACGTTTTCTGCTAGACCTATGTTCACCCCCCCCCCCCCCCCCCACACACACACACATAATGAGCCTACTTATAAAAGGCCTACTTATTAATTAGGCCTATACTTATAAAACACTTAGAGTGCATCTTTAGCTGCATTTTGTCATAACTACACTGATTTAACAGCACTATGTTCTGATTCACTAAAAAATAACCGATTCATCATAGTCATTGGTTCAGGAATCGGACTACGCAGATTGTAGTGTCATTTTTTAGAGTCGCTAAAAAGAAGCGACTCATAAGAGTCATTTTGGCTCACTAGATTCATGCGTTTGGAAATTAGACTGGATTCGCTATGTTTTTGATTCACTAAGAATAACCATTTTGTTCAAATTTTGTTGTCAAAATGAATATTCATTTTGAATCAGACTACACTGGTCATGCTGAGAAGTTTTGCATTGTACTGTATATTCAGCATCGTCAAACAAGTATTGCAGGAAACGATATGAGAATACGACATTTCAGAAAAATCAACATGTGAGAACGGAAACGAACGGAATCAAATTTATTTTCAACACTTTAGAATAACGTTAACAGACCTCCATTTTTGGTCTCCAGCACCCTGCAGCCCATTGCCTGCTTCATCTCCTGCTGGCAACACTTCCATATGCCATCCTCCCAGAAGCACGGGTGATACTTTTGCATAAGGTCCTTGTTGGATTGCACCACTTAAAGACAGGTACATTGGAAGTCATTTACATTGAATCAGCAACACAGGGTTTTGCATAGGACTTGTATGCTGTGTTATGGGAAGCATTCATACTTTTCTTCTTATCTTTGCTATAATGTAGCCCACATAAAGGTGGCTTGCTAATTTGAATGGCGTTTGTGATAATGACTTAAACACATACTGACCATTTCTTAACTCATTTATCCAATGCTTTCGAGTTTGATCTGACTTAGCAAATACATAAAGAGGACCTTCATCATAGATTATCTGTGAGAGAGAAGAAAAAACATCACAATACAAAGCTATATATGACTTTGGCTGATAGATGAATCAACTGTTGCATTTCAAAATAATCTACTATTGCCAAACGTTTCCTCTTTCTTTTGAAGCTTCATTTACTGGACAGTTTATTGCACTCAGTTTACATTTTTGAAGGTTTCAAAGTATTTGCACAAATTTACATCACAAGTTATGTTTTATAAAGATATATAAATACATACTGTATAGCTCATGATTTTAAGAGTTAATCTTTTGAGAAACTGAAAACCACAAAATTTCATTTCTTGGCACCCTTTCTTTTTGTCAGTGGTCTGAGGATGGAAAACTCACTTTCTTTGTGCTTAAGTTGCTAAATGTACAGTGCTTTTATATGTCTGACAGTTTTACAATGTCAGCACCTGTTGAGTTTTGTTGTTCTTCTGATTTTAGACTTTGAAGAGGAAAGGTTTCACTTCTGCTACATTACTCTGTGGTTGAAAGCCTGAGCGGTGTTTCTTCTTGCATTCTGTCATGAGACATATTTCTACTAGCCTGAGTGATCTTGTTAGCCTATACTTCCTAGTCAGCTAATGCTGGAACTTTAAGTTTTGATACAGCGACACAGACTTCCCTTAAACATCATTTCAGCTCAACTTGAAAATTAAGACATGGTGATGCACAATATATTAATGAGGGAAGTGGAAGTAACAAGATTAATGTAAATACTGTGTACACCAAGAATGCATTATAAATTGTTTAGTAATGGTAAAAACAAAAATCAATGTTGTGTTCCCATTGAAGTTGGTGACAAGTATGATTTTTAATGTCTTATTCTTTGCTGAGACCCACCTGAAATGGATAGAGTCGGTCAGGAGGTGTGCTGTCTTCTGGTAAAACAATCTCCACACATTTGATCTTTTCAGTGTCCACATAACCTTTCAGGCCTTTCCTCTTCTAAACAGACAGTAGGAAGATTATGTTATTAAAAAAAATCAAAAGCACAAATTATTGGAACTTGTAACAGTGGTTTAAAAATATTAAAGTAATGATGTAACAGAACTAGCAACAGATCTTTTCTTCATATTGTGCTGTACATCGGAATGAGGTGGATTTTCAGAAAAAAGGGAAAAAAAGTAGGATGGGGACTTTATTCTATCTATCAGGTTTTATTCGGACAGAAGCAGATCTGAAAGTGAGCCTGCGGACAGGGTTTAAGTAGATTAAATGATTACAGAAAAATTTCTGGTCATTTCACAAGAAGATTGCATTCTGACATTTTGATAAAAAATCACAAGCTAAAAAATAAATAAATTAAAAGAAAGGCATGACGGACGAATTCTTTAGAATAAGATCAACAAGATGCATTTAGAAAACATATTGAATTTCCAATTCATGTTGACTTTAATGAATGTCTACACATCAAAATCAAATCTGAATTATTTTCCAAACATACGGTTATGCTCAGAAAATGATGTCAATTCATACATACCCCTTTTTCGGCATCATAGTCGTAGTAGGATATCTTATCATGAGTGAGTACAAACAGCCTTTCTTTGAAGTTTAAAGGTGAGGTCTTCTTTTTCTGTTGGGACCGTTTTATAAAAATCTCCTCCAGAATGCTGTCTGCCATGTTCTTTTATATCTGATGTGAACTTGGGGGGGAAAAGACAAACTGTTATGTTGAACATGTTTCATGTCTCTGTGTTTAATTTTGTTAGTTAACTTTAAGTGATGGGTAACTCTATACTTGCTTTTTTTAAATATAGGTTTCATGTCTCTTTGTTAATTTTGTTAGTTAAATTTGAGTAATGGGTAACTCTTTATTGGCTATATTGGTTTGTTAAATATGGGTTTCCTCTTCATGTTTATAAAGAATGCTGAAGGGAAATGTTCTTATGTCCCCTGCAGTCAAACCTCTATATATCCAAATGTTAATATCAGATGGTAGCATGTATGCTACGTTCTAGTTTTCCAACAGGACTGTTCTGGTCTAACGCTGAAGGTGGATCCTGGTGACTGTGTCTGATTAGGAATGGTTTGCATGGGCCCTCCTGTCAGTGTCAATGACATCCTTTGTTGCCAATATTTCCTCCTGTAGATCATCTGTTTCCTTTGAACACTTCTTTCTGCTCTGGTGTAAGCCGTGAACCCACAACCTCACTCATCCTTTCACTGCATATCAGCATCTCACCATGTATCTTCTTCACTATCTACAAACCAAAACTGAACGTTCACATCCTTCTCCCCAAAATGCCTGCGTCTTAAGTTTAATGCACTAGCAAGAGGTCATAGGAACAGTATGTTTATTCAGCATTGATATTGTAGGTTAAAATATATATGAAGAGTTTAATTCCAAAAACAGATAACTCCGTTTTTAACAATTTTCAAAAATCATGTTTTATTTATTATGTTCTCATGTTTCTATTGTGTTAGTTAGCTGTCATTTTTAGCTATTTTTTTTACGTAATCTGCAGTTTGATTGAGATTCATTGGAATGCACAATGAAAAAACATGATTTTTGAAAATAGTTAAAAACGGAATTATCTGTTTTTGCATATGAACTCTTCATATGTAGACAATACAAAAAAAACCCTATTTTTGGACAAACATCTCAACATTAAACAACATCATAATGGCCCCACTGGATCCAGTAAACGGATGAGAAAGAATGTGTTGAGGATAAAGGCATTTGTTAATCATTTAATGAACACGTTCATGAACATTGTAATACAGCTTTTAGTTTTGCTCTACAATCTCTAACCTAATGTAGCTTCACACATTTACATGAAGCTGTAAAGATTAGCCTATTAGGCTGCCTGGTTTTATATCTTCTTAATAAACAAATACCTTTCTTGTATTCTGATTAAAATATGGAAATTTAAATTTACTCCAGAGAAGCATTTGCTAAATGTACCTGTATCTCAGTGTCCTTTAAAACAACATCTCAGTTAGTTCTGTTCCTCATTACTTTCAGTGCCTCCCGCACTAAGCTTCTCTCTCATAGTCGTTAAATGCTGAGTCGTCTGTGTTCTGTGGTAGAGAAACTAAACTGCTTATTTTAAACACCATGCAAGCATTTCCTGGTTTCTTCTTTTGCCACCAACACCGCCTTTTAACACCTTCAAAAGCTTGTCACAAAAACTTTGAGGTGAAAACTGTGACAAATATGAACATTATTGCCACTTTATGTTTGAGTTGGCACCCTATATTCTTTATAATTCGCTATTAAAAAACTACAAACATCCAGTGCTGTGTTAAATGCACTCTGTTAAACAACTGGATGATAGTGGTATGGGTTTATGGTGTTGGTTTAATATTTCAGGAATGCAGTGCACATGTACTGGTTTTAACAGCCTTGTTTACCATGAAAGCTCTACAGCTTTTTCAAAGGGCAATGACTTATAAGACTTGACACAGGGAAGTTGCATCAATGTTTCTCTGTGATACAGAGGAAGGGGAAACACAGTTCGTATCGGCATCAGTAAGCAGTGCGAGTCAGATAATTACTGTTAAGCTTGTCTCTGTTTCACATCAGGGTTTTTTTTTTTTCAGGCAGATGTTGCACAAATGTAACCAATAACATTTTGTTGATTTACCAAATACTGCCTTAATGAAGACTATAACTTCCTATGTTACTTAGTGGAAGGGCAGGTAGGCCTTTACTTTAGGCCAAGTAGTAAAATGTTATAGAATAGTTGCTTATTTGACTCTTTTGTGTTCATTGAAAGTGATGTTGAGCAAGAGGAACCTTCTAGAGTGTCCTGTGTCTGTAAGGTTCCTGAATGATAAAGTATGCGAGTATCACTCATGTTCGGAGGGAGGGAACTGGGCAAAAGATAGTCTGCCACATTAGACCTCAATTTATCTACACCTCTGTAGTTCCATACCAGTGCTACATATTTTGCTTATTCGCTTGGCTAATTTAAACTCAAATGAAACAGTGCAAATATAGATTATAGCAGTATTTTAAGCAATATTATGCTTGTTGTTTTCAATTGTACCCTACTGAAAAAAGAAAATCTATAATATTAATTTAAACTTTAGCAAAAAAGAAAACAGGACACAGCCTAGTAAATGTCAAAGATGATGATGAGATGATGATGGCGGTAAATGTTATTCAATGGAATTTCAACTTGCATTACATCACTGATATCCACCAAAATGGACCCTTTTCATTGTGTGCTGTAGAAATGCAAAGCGCTTTTTTTTCTGATTGTATCTTGTCGTGCATTTAGCCTTACAAACATGATGTCCACAAAGGTGTGTAGGAGTATGGACATTTGTTTAAATGTTTATACATGATATTCACACTGGCTGAAATAATGCAGCATGTGTCTCTAAAATGAAAACAACCTTATTGTACTTTTCGTGATCACTTATTTTTTTACAGTCACTTTGGATAAAAGAATTTGCTACATGAAGAACTATAAATGCACTATATATATAATGAAGTTTATTTGCAAAAACAGATAACTGTTTTTTTTATTTTCAAAAATCGTGTTTTTTATTGTTATGTTTTTATTGTGTTAGTTAGCTGTTTTTTTAGTAATTTTTTAACCTAGTCAAATTAACCAAAATGCAGTTTAATTGAGATTATTTGGAATGCACAATGAAAAAACACGATTTTTGAAAATGGTTATCTGTTTTTGCAAATGAACTCTTCATATGCAAATAACCCTCATTAATAACACTATCAACCCTACAACACTGTCTTAAACCACTGTGGTATAGTCTGCGGATCCGTTTTTACAAAATGCATTGACATTATTGAGTAACAGTTAAAAGGAAAGTGTGAAGTAGACTAACCAGTGGAGTGGACTATGTTCATTTCATATTAATGAATGCAATCTTCTATTCTATGAGGTAAATTGTTTCCCAAGACAAGCCACTTATTTCTCCCTTCTATAAGCCAGATATGTATGCAGGATCCATCTAATTCAGTATAGCAATGTTGAGTTGTATACAATTTATCAACAAGTAGATAAAGTGGAATGTCACTGTAGTGAGAACTGTAACTGTCATTTAAGTCATTTTCTTGTAATAATTCTTATTTTAATTTTTGTACATATATAGTTTTATGTTATTAATCTATTGTTGTGTATTTTATGGTGTTCCTGTAAATAGTATTGCAAAATACAATAAAATAAAAAATGTAGGCACATTGATTTGCTAGTATGACCATAAAGCAGCATGGCTAAACAGTAAAATTGGCAACACATCATTTGTACAGACCAGAGACAAGAGCTTAAAAGCTTAGTTAATACATTTTAAGACACCATCATGGAGTGTCTCTCTCTGTTACATTGTTAAAATCTCTAGCATGTTGCTATCTGTTAATTAACTCAAATTGTTTGCTTTGGTTAGTCACTTTATTTCTATCAAGTAACAGCATTATTCTACGTCATAGCTAATGGCAAATTACACAATCTTAGTCCTTGACAGAGGAACTCCAGTTATTAAAGAAATCTAAGAAATCTTACCTGAGCTCTGTTTGTTCCACTGTGATCTGACACCGGGATGAAAGCAGTCAGACTGAGTGCAGGCTATTAAACTGGACTGTGAATGTGATCAACAGTGGACAAAACTCCACCCAGCCACAGGACTCTTGTTACTCAGTTCCCCTTTTGCTTCCTGATCATTTTCATACTGTCTTTCATGCCGGGCTGCTGCTAACAGTTTCTTGCAATCTGTTAATACTCACATACACTGCATGCGACTGCCCTGTATGCACCTTTGATATACTGTTTGAGAAGGCTGAATGTGGGTCATTCGAATAATTTATTCCAAAGCCTGCCTGACTCCTTTGATATGACCATTATAGATGGTTTCTCAATTGTTATAGCACCATTTAAACATAAAATTTGTATAGTTTGGATGTGATCTGTGTTGTTACCAATTTACCTAGACAAAGGGTTGATTTTAGTGAACACCATATTCATGCTCTCACATGTCAATAACTCACAAAATACGTAAAATGATGTAAAATTCATAATCGTAAAAACTACCAGATGCTGCAATTCATACATGTGTGGATGACAAGAATGAACCCACTGGCCCGTTACAAAAACGAGTCATGTTCCTCCAAAACACATGGTGGCGCTATTACAATTTACTCATGAACTACAGCAATTACTTTTTTTTTTTTTGGTTGTACAAATGTGTTATCGTTTGTATAATATATGTCATGGGGAATTCATATTTGTTATGTTTATGACTTTGTTGTTAAAACAAACACATTTTTTTGGTAAAGTCATTGGGCTATTTATAAATTTGGTGTTATTTTTAGAAATGTCCTGATTACATGTTTTGTTCTGTACAATTTTGTATCACGATTAACATGCCATTTCCAACACAATACATAATTTATTATAATTTGACATTTATTGGTACAGAAAATCTTGTTGTTGGTCAACTTGTGGTTTATGCCAATCTGACCAGTGTTTGTAAGAACAGAAGAAAGAGACTAAAGTGATATATGAAATAAAACATCACCAGCATATTGATTAATATATTGAGAGTAAAGTGCCCATCGCTTTATAGTAATGCAAAAAAGTAGCACTGAAACTTACATAAACGCTTTAATTGAATTCAGATCAATTATATCCATTACAAAACAAGACATGAGCTGCAAAATGATCTGTAACATCCCTGAGGGTCTTTATGTATGTTAAAATAAGAAGTTATTTGGCACGGAAACCTTTAAACACATTGTAAGTCTTCACTGTGAAGTGGAACAGATTATGGATGAATGTGATAAGGTTTTGTAGTACAGTACATCTTTAGAGAACTGAAAACATAGGTAATACAGGTGTGTAACATATAGACTCAACATTTCTTAGAGTTAAAGTGTTTTATGAATGTTTTATGCACAGTAAAATTATATATTACTACAACTGAATTTTTTGATTCCTTAGTGTGCACTTTTAAAAAATGGATTCTACAGCAGTATTCAAAAGGGAAAAAAGTCTTAATAAAAGAATAAAAAAACATCAGGAAGTTTAACTCGATCACATTAGTGCAATAATAAATTTCCCATTTCTTTGGAAAGTTTTGCTTTCCAAGTCATGTCACAGGGTGTCATGAGGATTGCTTTTGATAGGGCTGACAGTGACAAGTGTTGTGCCTGTGGGATTGACTTGGACCATCACCTCTGAAAAGAGATTCTGGACACCCATTTCCTGGTACACAGGCAGGATCTGCGTTACGTTGCACTTCGGGTCACAGAGCTGCCAACTAGGCAGCGTCGCCACGGAAATGATAAATCTGCGTGGACCACCAATCTCCTGTCTATTCATCACTGCCACGGCCAGCCTGTTGCCTGACAAGGGCCGTTCCCACACCTCAAAACTGTCACCCTGTGAACAAGATAAATGTATTCCAGCTCACTGACAGATACCGTAATGAAACAAAGGATAGGTTAAGACCGTCATTTGGCACTAAGGTGGGCTAAGATACTTTACTTTTAATGTACGATGGCCCTGCTTGCCCAGAGGGTCCTGGTTGATGGCAATGATCTGTTTGTTCTGCAGCAGTTCTTTGGCTTTGGGACAAATGTTTCGCAGGTCGTTGGACATCAGAAGTGGGGCAGCCATGATAGCCCACAAGGCCATCTGAGTCTGCTGCTGATCGTGGCTCAGGCCGAAGTTCCCTATGATCAGCTTGAAGTATCATAACCAGAAATATGATATGATAAAAATTGTTTCACATTAAGCTTATTTTAATTTACCCAGCGTGAACTTGTGATTTCAGAGTAAAATAATCAGATGAGATGCTTCATACCATGTCAGGGTCATTCCATCCACCTGGTCCTGCCACGGGGACCAGGATCTTCTGATGATCAGCTGTCCAGTCCAGGATGCTCTTCACACTGGTCCACTGGTCATAAATATCTCCATAGTTACGCCAGTGGTTACAGGTCTTGCGAATTGCCTCATAGTCAGGCTGGAATATAAGATACACAAAACAATTTTTAACTAAGCGATATTTAAGACTATTTGCACTTTATAAAGAATTTGATTCCAAAGTATAGTACACCCAAAAATGAACATTCTGTCATTATTTACTCACCAAACCTGTTTGACTTTCTGTCTTCTGCTGAACACAAAAGAAGATATTTTGAACAATTGTTGATAACTAAACATTTGCAGTTCCCAATGATTTCCATTGTATTGACCAAATTACAATGCAGGTCAATGGGAACTGAAAAGGATGGTATCAGTCATACAGGTTTTGAACAACATAAGGCTGAGTAAACAATGATAACATTTTCATTTTTAGATGAACTATCCCTTTAAGATAGCAATCTTTAAGACTTGCTGATCTTTAATAAAAAAATCTCCATGTGTCTCACCTGTTGGTGTTGCCACTCATATAATGGCCATTCACAAGAGTAAACAATACTTCTGCCTGTCTGGTTTAGAGCTCTCGACATGTTCATATAACCTGGGAAACAACAAAATAGTGTAAAGCATTTCTTAGCAAAACTCTGAAATGTATCAGCATACTGCTCAGACTTGCATATCGACCTACCTTCTCCCAGCTGATGCCAGTCAGGCATGAAGCATCCGTCGAATTTTAACAGATCCACACCCCAGTCTGCAAAGGTTTTAGCATCAATGTCATAGTAGCCCAAAGTCCCAGGGTAGCCTGCACATGTCCTTGTGCCAACATCTGCATATATTCCCAGCTTCAGACCTTTGGCATGGACCTTAGACCACAATAAAGCTTTAATATTCATTACAAGTTATTTAACATTATGTCAGAATGTCGTTTTATTGTGATATCAGTAAGACAACAGTAGGGGGCGATATATAACTGACAAAAAGATTTGGAGCAGCCAAGATATGGCAGATTGCTAAATGAAAACAAAATATTTCTCAGTATTGTTATTGCGTGAAAAGTTAAGTGTGTGCTAATTCACCTTTGAAATGACATTTATGTGGACATGAAGACACTTTCGTTAAAGGGATCAAATTTCCATGTACTAATGTTTTTTTTCCCCCCAGTATTGAACACAGTGATTATATAAAATAGTACACAATGATTATGATATAAAATGACTCCTTAATAATTAATGATTATTTAAAATATTTATCAAATTATTAGCAGAATATCCATGATAGCTTTGTGTGAGGAATACATTAAATATTATATTTTCCGCTTAATATCATAAGGTGTTCACGTAAGATGAGGGCTAGTAGATTTGACAGAATTGTTTGGGAGAAGTATCCTTTCAATTCTAGGCAATGCCGCATGTGAGCCAGATGCATGTATCCTCTTCTAGCCTTTCATGAAGCCAACAGATACCCACATAATCTGCCAGTTTTTTGATTCCGCTGGGAAACCTCTTGGGGTCGGCCTGCAGACGCCCCTGGGCGTCCCTCTCGTGTGAGGGCCAGCAATCATCAATGCACACAAACTCATATCCAGCATCCTTCCATCCTTCTTTCACCATCACATCTGCCATCTCCATGAACAGCTCCTCTCTGCCAAGATACAGAAGGGCATGAGGAACAGGGCATCATGGTCAAACATCTGTCCACTGTACGGGACAGATTCTCTGAGTTTGCAAGTGTGAAAAACAGCATCTGTTCTAAACAGTAGTATATGGGACCCATAAACGCCCTTGCCATTCACGCGCAGGATGAGAAGATCTCTATGATGAGATGATCACATGCTTTAGCAGTCACTCATGTGACACAAGTATTCAGGTATATAATTTTCTTCTTCCTCATTCTCTTAGTCACCATGTAATTCTATAATTGTATCCATGAAAATATCAGTTTTTGTAACTATAATTTTATTATTTTAATGAACTTGACAGGATTTTTTTGCTTATAGATTAATAAAAAAAAATCCATGTACATTACTACCTATTTACCTACTAATTCTGTTTTCTTTGCTCTTTTTTTTTTTCGTTTTTCCATACCGTATTAGTCTGACATGAATGATACTGAATGATTACCATATTCATATATAGATCATAAATTAGAAAACCATTCTGTCGAAAATATGGTGCTACTATGACACTTTTCAATGATAAGCATCCAAAACTGAACTAATTTCTAATATCGCACATCTTCATTATGATTTGTTTAGTAAAACTTTGACAGTCATCAGGTCACGCTCTCACCTAATGCAGTTCTGAGGATCCGCCTCACAGTCGGTGTTGCACATGAATCTCTCCCAGTGCAACCAGCCCATGCTGGGAGTTACAGCCAACCCATTATCCAGCGCCGAAGCTGGGACTAATAATGACACAAGCCCGATTAACACTATATTTGAGACACTCATGGTTGTGCAGATGAATGACTGAATCTAGGGCAACAAGTTGTTTCACTTCCGTGTTCACAGCGTATCAGTCACGTGCAAACATGCACGCTCCTCGATCAGTGACGTCACACGTACGCTCCAGTCAAAACAATCATAAGCGTATGTATGATTTTGTTGGCGCTTTATTTGATGTTGATAGTGTTTTGTATGGTACATACAAGAAGAAACTTAAATGCGCGAGAAGACAAAGGAGTGTAATGCATTTAGTTTCTACTAGTTGTCTTTAAACTGTGTAAATTAATGTCAATGTGTGTTTTTGTGTTGCGTGACACTAATAGAAAACATTTTAGGTATGATTTTATTGTGGAAAACACATTTATTTGTGCTAAACATTTATTATTACCCACCCCCATATTGCTATATGGGACCAGATGAAGTGTTACAACCCTTCCCACCATGTTAGTAATGATATCTTTTGATTTGGTTGATGCTAGTTCTGTCATTTAACATCCATGAACATGACAAAATTCTTCGACAGACATGACATGGTACTGAGGGTGGGCATTATGTATCACCCCTGTAGTTCATTTCTAATTGGTTGAACTGGTGATGTTACAACTTACGCCTTGTCACAACACCAAGTTTTTTGAGTTAGGCTATTGCATTTTATTTCAAGCATGGGTGTTCGGTAGAAATATAGTAGGAATGCTATTCACTCTCAGATTCATTAAGTCTTAGCATAGTTTTAAGCCTTCTACACACTGTGCGATTTTCGGCTGTCCTAGACAAAAGACTGGCATTGTGAAACAATCGATTTCTGGGATTGTGGCTCCTAATCGGTGGTCCTATGTCGTACAGTGAGAGAGGTTCAAAGACAGCCGTTGTCTCGGTCTTATGACCAAAGATAGTCTGATAATTTTCTGACAGTGTCAGAAATTCAGCATCAGCATGATCATCGCACAGTGTGTTTGCTTCTACGACCCATGTTTACTGACAGTAAAAATGGGACATGAAATGGCATGTTGATCAACGCGACATGGTGCTAAAACTTAAAAGTGCTTACCTCAGACTCTTTTAACTTCATTGTTTCAGCAAACATAGAAAGTACAATTGCCAAACTGTGCTTCTTCATGCTCTTTTTGTTTACCACTACTGCATGCTAATGATGTTTTATTCTTCAATGGTATCTTGCGTCATAGCCTGTGAGTCACTACGTGTCATCATTGTACAGTCTGCATACATGTTGTACCCAAGTTTATTAGATCCATGTCGCACAGTGTGATTTGCAATGATCTTATAGGATTGCTAAAATCGTGCAGTGTGTGGAAGGCTTTACACCTCCTGGTATAACTCTTGTGCTTTTGCATTGAACAGCATTAGCAGTAAGAATGTTTGTTGAACACGCTTCATATTTTCTAATTAATTTCCCAGCCATCAATTTACTTGAATTGATTCAATGTAATCAGATCTACTTTTTCCATAGGTGTAGGAAAATAAAAAGCTCTTGCAAAATGCACTTGGCAGAGCATCTATGCACAATTTATCACACACTACATAATCTGGCATTACTTTAATGTCATTCTGCATTTCCTTGCTGTCTACGCCTGAAAATTAACTGTTTTGGGGAAACAAAGTCTGACCTTTTTTCCAAATGTCAAGAGTTTGGGTAACAGTAATATCAACTTAAATGTTGTACCAAGGAGGGCAGGCATGGTAAAAACAATTTATCACTCACAGTAGTTTCTATCAAAGCAATGGTGCAAAGGCCTCCAAATGTCAACGTTCACTTTTTCTTGGGCTTTTTGATGGATGGACCAGTCAGTGGGTCTGGTGACAAAACTGGTTTCAGTAGTGTGGCAGCATCCGGGTTTACAGCAGAGATTCTCCAATTTTTTGATGTTTGTTTCATTGCATAGAAGGAACTGCCTATCTCCACCTCAGCTGTGTTTTCAAAGGATGGATTGTAGAGGTCCACAGCCCACTCATTTCTTCCCGGGGCACAAATGCCTATCCATCACATTCCATTTTGCCACTGTGCCATTTAATTGAACAGGTTGTCACCTCTGGCTTATGTATAGACATGTTATGAAATAACGGGTAAAAATGGAAAGGAGTCAGGGAGGGATTGGTGGGAGGCTCCCCAGTGCAGTTTTATTGTAGTTTGTAAGATCTGACTTATCAGGATCTTTTGATAAAACGGCTTGCTTTAGCAGACGAAATTGATTTTAATTTATTTTATTTAAGGGTTGAAAGCACTAGAAATTTCCTAATTACCTTTTCACAGGCCTTTCCTGTTCTTTGTGAATGTGTAATATTTCACTGCCTGCTAAGCCATTGGTCTGGATGGAGCTGGTTGTACCAAACTAAAATTGGAAGGTGGTTGCAACACCACCCCCCTCCTTAGTGCTCCTCTCCTTTATGAAGATGCCTGTCAAATGTGCAACTTGAGAAATTATGGTCTTAATTATAATCTTAATGTTGGGTTGCTTTGAAAATGGTTTCCAATAATAGTTTGTTTTTTATTACTCTCCAACATTATTAACAATGATCTCATAGCAAGTCCTTCACTGAGGAGTTACAAGGGTGAGGTGAGCGAGCTTTAGTATATTTTGAGAAAATCAATTTTAATATTGTGATCAATACATGATCCTGCTTGCAGTCCTCCAAAGCATCATGGAGTGAGCAGAAATGACCTTCTTGTATGGCATGATTACTGCACTATAATAGTGTGGCCTTTTACAATGTACTTTTTGTAAAGACTGATTGATCTTTTGCTCTTGTAGTAATTAGATAGAACTGCTTATTACTGCGGTGTTGCAAGAGTGGTGGTGTAATCCTACAAGAAATTTAGGAATCTACCTCCCGTCTCACTTCTTTTGCCGATCTCTTGCTCACTTTCATTTTTATACTATGTTTCTTTTAATTATATTTTCTTTTAGGATAGACCTCTTTAATGAAAACTGCAATTAGATAAGATCTAATTAGTCTATACTAAATTATTACAAAATAATCTTTCAGTTTATTGGTCCCTGTTCCTGGAGGCACCCCATCACTGCATATTTTCCATGTCTCCGTTGTCATACACACCCATTTCTGGTCTTGGAGTCTCTGCTAATGAGCTGATGACCTGATTCAAGTGTGTTTGATTAGGAAGGCATGCAAAATGTGCAGTGTTGGGGTGCCTCGAGGACCAGGGTTGGGAACCACTCTCTTAGACAATGGCCAATGCAAAATTCTTGAGAAAGTTTGAATTCCTCTCGGCCCTGTCATATAAAGATTCATACAGCAGCACAGTTGACTCATTGGCTCAAATTGCCTAATCCATGCTTCAGCATTCTGGTGTTTTTCTCCAGTGCAGATTGTCCATTACACTAAATGAAGCCAACACAATCCATTTCCTTTTTGTTACACATGAGTAGCACACCTAGCAGCATGGGATCCACTTGCTGTGGGCTAAATTGGATCAAAATTAGTTTGCGTCCTTTTTGAACAAATCAATTTAGGGCATGTGTATGAAATGGCTCCTGCTGGACTTTATGTCGAAATTATTTTAAGTGCAAATTCAAAAAAACCTATAAGGCACTGCCTCTGAATGACGTTACTCTGGGACCAACTTCTAATTATTGTTTTATAGGAACCATGATAGTCATATGCCTTGTAGGTTTAGCAGAGAGCCGTAATGTGACCCTAAAGTGCTGACTGTGTGGGACCACCAAATTCTTGTTTTATGTCACTTCCGCCAATAATTATGAGCAGCAATATTGTGCAGAGTTGTCAAGGGAATTGCCTACTTCTGGAAGCGAATGTCAACACAATTTTCAGCTTAAGAGATTTGGCTTCATTATGTGTTATGCCTCATACAGTTTTCCTCACCTCAGTCGTTTGCTGTCAAGAGGCAGGAAACCACCTAATTAAGTTTCACCCACAATTATGGGATTTGTTCTGGGTTGTTGTTGACCAAAACCTAGCTACACACTAGCAAAGTGGAAATCTAATACTGAGAGCTGGACCGAATGCTTGACAGAAAACTGCGATATTGTGTATTTATTTATTTACACTACAGAGCTGTGTCTGGAAAGACAAATGTGAGCTCTTCCATTTTTTTTTTTTACGCCCAGCGGTTTAAATGAAACATTGCAGAGAGTTGTCGGGAATGCCTGTATTGACAGCGCACAGTTCCGTGGGTGGCGAGCAGTAAATAATGGGGTATAGGAACTCCTTCAGCTCGATCCTTCCCTCTGGATACAGCATGTCGCTGGCCCCTGGACTGAAACGCCATCCTCCATGGGTGATGAGGCAAGCCTAGTTGTAATAAAGAGAGATGATGTGATTTTTATGATGGAGGCCCCAGCAGAGACAAATGTTGTTGATAGTGATAATGACGGCACTGGGAGTTGAGGGTGGAGGTGGAGAAATGGTGCATGAGCTCAATTCACTCGAGCCCCAGATACATCTTTTTCCTCTCCTCCTTTCCGTTCCTTTCCCCTCTCTGCACCACATTTCCACTCTCATCTATTTGCCTCCTTTTGGGTTTGGTAACACCCTCCCCCACCCCCCTGCCACTCCCATAGACTTATTACTTCCCCGTCCTTGGTAGGCAATGGTTACCGTGGCAACAAGAGCTGTTCCGTACCACTTGTTTCCCCCTATTAGACTATCAACATTTTTTGTTAAATAAAGTGACAAATGCAAATGTTGGTATACTGATTGTATAAATCCTCAAAACTGACTCTAGTTTATGTAATACAGACATATGTACCATATCTTCTCCCTTCTTAGTACTAATCGTTATGTTTCGGTAATTTATGAGATGCACAGCTACATTGTAATTTTTTTTTTTTATTATGAAAAGTTTAACAAATACTAGGGAAGCACAGTAAATGGTATTGTACTATATCAGTTATTGTTTCAGTAGAATTTTATTGGTATCAGTCAACATTGAATTTTTAATTTTAAATGCACATTTCCCCTATTTTTACATTTAGGTTACCTTTGACATCATCTAAAGTTAATCTTTAAAAACATTATTAATTCATAACATTGATAACTTAATAACCCTGGTAAATGTAATCTTCAGCAAAGCTGAAAGACATCTGAACCCACTGATGCCTGTCCACTCGAACCCCATTATAATGATTTAATGTCTAAATTCATTAGCATGTTAAAACAATTTATTGTAATTTTGTTTTTTATAGACAACATAGTATCGAATTATAATATGAAATAGCTATTTCATTGCATCAGGGACAGACAGAATTTTAAAATCAGTGCATGCATAATAAATCCATATTTTCAAAACATTGCAGAAATGTTGTTATAGTTCCCCTTATAACATTTTTGGAACCTGATCATGCCCACCCATGTAAATCTGAATAACCAGCATATTTCCAGTGTTCCTTTATTAAAGTTTTTTTTTTATAGAATTGTCCAGTGAGAAACAGTTTTCTTTTCACATTCAAGTATAAATAATATATAATATGTATTTACGTGAAATGTTTGGCAGTTGTCGTAAATGATCCCTTACTGCATGGATTTGCACAGTATTTCAGTAAGAAAGTAGACAAATAATTTTCCACAATCACTGTAATGCGGCCTGGTGTTTTCATTATGTGTCTGAGATGCCTTATTAAATGGATAAAGTACATTACTTTAAAACCCACATAAAGCGTTCTATAAATGATTCAGTCTGGTCTGGTCTTGTTTTGTTTTTATTGTACAAATGATATATTGACATTTTGAGGCTACTTAAGACATTTTATGTGGCTTCTAGATAATTTTTAAGCATCATATTTCGACGTTATCTACCTGCAACCAAAATGCAATGTTGTGAAATGTAGTAAAAACATTTTATGATTGTTGGGCACTTCCAGTCACAATAGGATTCTTAAATGTATTTCTGTTGAGGTGATAAAAACAGTATATATCAGACCGTGGTTTAAATCTCTGTTGTTGGTTTCTGCTTATTACCTAGAGCTTGAGTATTGATTATGTGCTCAAAAGCGAGGAAAGTGTTCTGTAAGATTCCCTCAACAATCTGAGTAAACAGTGTATACTGAAGCAGCAAGAAAAGACAATGTAACAAACAAGCCTAACCTTAAGAAACATCACAAATGGTCATTAATATGCTGCAGGTGACATTCTGAGAAATCCAAAGTGATATTTAGCAGAAGGACTTACCCCGTTTTAATTGCTATGGAGAAAGTGACCTTTTTATTTATCACTAGCCTGTTCTCTGTGGAGCCAATGGGGCAGCGCAGAGGTTATTCTTCCTACAGACATGTCTCTTTTTTAACTTTCTAGTAGACAGTGAAGACAAAGTGACACTTGGCTTTGAACACGTGACATCACTTCGGTCCCTGCAACAGGATATAATGTCACACTCTAGGACTTTTGGTTTTATTATAGAGAAGCCACAAGTATAAAAAAAAAATGTGAATTTTTTTTTAACAGTGTATGTCCTTTTTAATATTCAAATAATGTTTTGTTGACCTATCTTTTAAAACAGATTTGACCTTGTTCTTTCAATGAAAATGGTCTGAAATGCTGACATGTCATATAAAACAACAAAATAAAAAACATATATATACTTGACCACAACACTGCAAACCACGCAGCTCTAAAATTTTATAGAGTTAAATGGTCAATCTGTGACATTCAGATCCTCCATTGGTCAAATTTCTTTTCACTCTACAAATCTGTGGGTCACCAGACATCTTTGATCCATAGCATGTGCGTGAATTCATACGCATGACAATGAAAGTGAACAGAGTGCAGTGTGAATGGCTGATAGATATCAGCTTTTCATTGTGACTTTTCGGTTCATCTGTTGTCTTTTGGTTTAAACTATATAGACACATACACGTATATAAGAGAGTTTTAAACCTTTAGTAGATAGATCTAAGAAAATGTGAGTCCTTTAAGGTAATTGCAGTATGTGTGTGTGTGCGCGCGTGTCAGTTTTCATGGTGACAGACGGCTAGTGATGTCGGCTTGCAGTGTGGTACTGTGTGTGTTATAGGGAGGTCCTGGCTTCACTTCGCCAATGGTAAAAACTGTAAAGCTATTGCACTTTAACCTGACCGCCTGTGAATCAGGAACATCCACCTCCCTGTCTCCACAGAAAGTCATTATTTCTCATCTCACACTGCTGACCTGTAGCACTGATTCAGTGTCAACACGGCGAAGGAATAGCACACAGGTTGTCCTTTTCCAGCTGTCTCCAAGGTATTAAAGTGAGAAGGGTGTCTAACGGGTGGGGAGAAAGAGCAAGGAGAAGAAATCCTCTGTTTACCCTGAATGCATATTAAGAGGTTTTCTAAGGAGGAGTGGAGGAAAGTGAAGAATTAAAGGAAATTTTCACCTCAAAATAAAACCGTTTTTCCATAAAACAGCAGTTCATAGTGACTAAAAGCTGTAAATTTCATAAAAAGGACAAAAACTAAAGCACAATAAAAGTAGTCCATATGGTACATTTCCTGAAGCTTTGTGATAGGTTTGTGTGAGAAACAGCATGTGGTTTAAGTGATTATTCACTAATAATATTCCAGCTTTCAAATCAAATATGACAGTATGGCACAAGTTGGACGTCAATAACTTGGTCTCATATGTTGCTGTTGTTGTTTTTTCCCCCCTTTTTGGAGCTTGACAGCCTGTGGTCCCATTGGATTGTTGTTTCGCTCTTCTTTTAAAAATCTATGTGAGGATTCTGTAAAACTTTTTTTTGGTTTGTTTTCTGTGGAAATGACATGACAGTGAGTAAATAATAACAGATTTTTCATGTTTGGCTCTCTTCTCTTCTCTTTACTCTTTTTGAGAAGAGCTTTGCCTTTTTGCCTGTTCCTCCAGCTGAACAAACCAAACAGATAAAGAAAAAAGGGTTTTGCAAAAGGATCAATGGTCAGAGACAGTACAGCAAATGTTGTCAGCTAACGCGAACCTGAAGTGGAGTAAAACACCTGACTGGCAGAAGATGCATGCTTTCTTACTGGATATAGAAAAGAGTCGATGCACAAGGTGCAGCAATAAAAAGAAATTGCCAAAGCCTCTTACTGCACTAACTGGTATTTGATTTCCTATCATTTTCTGAGTTCGCTCACCTCAGGCAGATGGCTTATAACAGTTGTGTGTGGATGTGTGACATTAAATATTTTTCAAGTTGCGTTTGGTAAATTTACAAGTTACTGCTTTGATTTTCTGTGTTTGTGCATTCCAGACATAATGTAGGCTATTAGCAGAGCACAGTTTTCTTTACATTTGACTCTATCTGCAGTTTACATTGTTATGCCAGTTGGTTGCGACAAGTGACTGTTTTGTGAATGAGTGGGCAAATCATTCATTCAACCGATTTGTTGAAATATGCTAATTTATTCAGAAGCAAAACAAAATGACCAATGAAATTAAAAACTTGTTAATGATTGATTTGTTTCTTACAAATGCAGACATTAAATTATGTACTTTTGATTACTTGTGGATTTTTGTGATGTTTTTATCAGCTGTTTGAACTCTCCTTCTGACGGCACCCATTCACTGCACAGGATCCATTGATGAGCAAGTCATG
The DNA here is from genome assembly GCA_018155175.1 of Sinocyclocheilus anophthalmus. Classification (NCBI taxonomy): domain Eukaryota; kingdom Metazoa; phylum Chordata; class Actinopteri; order Cypriniformes; family Cyprinidae; genus Sinocyclocheilus; species Sinocyclocheilus anophthalmus. The sequence continues at coordinate 71,093 of JADLZN010002808.1, forward strand.
TAATGCTACATTTCTTAGACTCTCTTCTGATGAAGAACTCATATTTGGTGGCCTGAGGGTGAGTAGGTTTTTGGCAAAATTTCATTTTTGCGTCAACTATTCTTTTAATTTCATGTTTGTTGAAGTGTCTCACTCATAATCGTGCTGTTTTTATGAATATCATCACCAGTTGCTGTGTGATCGTATATCTGTGAAAAACAGCACTTGTGTGATATTGCTGTTTATGCAAATTTTCTGGATGGGCATCAGTCTTTTTCCAATTCTTGTCTTATCTGCTGTCCACTAATTCTGACTGAGCCTGAATGAAACTCTGTGAAAGTAATGTAAAGCAAAAACTCAATCATGCATGCGAGTAATTCTAGCTGAATGATTGAAAGGGTTGCTGCAGCAAAGAGCTTGGAGGGTGGTGCAATTGCATAAGGCTGTCTGTTCCCCCATCCCTCCTCCTCTTCATCCTTCTCCTTTCATTTTTAACAGGGCCCAGTGTGTTTTTAAAAAAATCTATATTCTATATCAAATATTGTCTCATCGTGACCTCCGGGCTCCATCAATTACAGGGGCTTTTATGGCACCCACCCTGGGGTTGGGTCTGACAGATTGGCGGCTGGGCAGGAGAAAAATACTTTCCTCTTTGTGTATTTGATCTTGGAGAACACCTGAAGCATACCTAGCTAGCCTCCAAAATTAGTTTTCATCTCCGTAATGGGTTCGTCTCTTTCCCTGCAGACATGACTTGGCTCAAATAGTAAATGTGAGAGGAGGAAAGAAACAGGAGACATGAATCAATCCACTAAAAATCCTAATTTACAGAATATCATGACTCTGATTGCTTTTATGTGTTTGTTTAATATAAGTGATAATATGCACGGTTAAACTTTGTGTATGTTGTAAAGCCTGCTGCTTTAATGTAGATGTGGCATTCACTGAGAAACAGACCTTGACAGGAGCCTTTATAAGGCTGTCAGGGGACATCTTAAGACAGAGTATTAGAGAAACAGGATCACTCCACACTACACACAAAGGCAAAGAAAGCCAGTGACATGACCACATATGAAAGGTACATTTCAATCCATTTTGACAAGCCTGCTCACATAGAACAATTCACTTCTTACACATACAAAAACTATTCATACAGTACCTTGCAAAAGCATTCAGATGCTTAAACAAATCTTTACAAATAATGCACTTTATTTCAAATGCCAATGTTACATTATTTTATATTTTAACATAAATGTGTTAAAATGCAGTTTGAATAATTGTAACAATTTTGATATTTTTTACAGTTAGAGTTAGTATCTAAGTGTGCTTTAGATTGACACACTGCTTTGTTCAAGGTGATTAAGGTTTGACTAATGCTTGTGTTCCACACAATTTTCAAATAGTGCCACAGTTTCTTACTTGCAGTGGTGAATGTTTATACTCAGTCATTATATTGATCTGCCACTCAAGTATTTATGTTGAATGTGTTTGAGGTCATTGTTCATTGTTGAACATTATCTCAGTATATTTATACATATTTTTTAAACTGCAGCATTTTTGCTTGCGGGATTTCTCTATTTCTTTATTCTCCATTTTATGTAGACCTATTGTTCCTTTTAAAACTTTTCTGTTACTTAACTCTGTAGCTCTTTCAAAGTAACCGCTAGTCTCTCTGAGGCATCTCTCTCAAGATTTTGGTTTGAATACGCTTTTTAAAAGTGGTTTGAAATAGCCTAGTTTTCACTTGCTGATATTTTGACAGAGACTGGAACATCTCAACGCTTGAATGTTATTTTGTACCCTTTTTCTAATTTATGAATTAATTGCATTGTATCTATACGTTTCAAAGTTGTCTAACACATTCAGTAATAGGTGTTTTAGGACAACTGCTTCGTGTCTTTTCAAACTTTTCTTATTCTTATCTTAACATCTAACATCGAATTCTTATATTAACATCAGAGAATTTGGTTTGTGTAAAACCTGATGATCATGCTATCCAGCTGATTTGAGAAAGATCCAAATCTTGTGCTTCGAAGAAAGCAAGAACATCTGACCATCTTTTTAAAGGTTTACAAGCTCAGTGCTCACATTTGCTTATGCTATATATTATTCAATAACTTCTTGAACAAACACACAGTTGAACCCCCCCAATATCTGATCTAGCTGAAAATGTGAATGAGAGAGTGCTTCCAACAATATTACTTTACCCCAAGGCTCTATTAACATTCTACTCAGATGTTGATTATTCCCTTGGGTTGGTGCAAGGACAGACCCAGGATAAGATCTGGACCTCCCATTCATCACACCAAGAACCTTGCTCACTTCCCATGTTATTGACTGCTTACATGAAAATGAACAATAAATGCAAAGACCTCAGTTGCTCTCCTGAGAATATGACTAATGCATTTGGCTTGTGCTTTGTGGCGATTTGAACCGAATTCTTCAGGGAGAGAGTGAGATAAACAGAATATCAAAACATTCATTTGTGGCTACACTTCATTCACAACAGCATATTTCGAATCAATAAATGTAGAGGAATATTATTTCATTGACTTCTCTCAGGGATGTCCTTGAATGCATGTCTCTCTGTTTTTCTGTCTCTCTTTCTCTTTTAGCTATCTCTCATTTCCTCTCTTGCACACACAAATTCCGAGGTCTCCTTATCCGAAGTCTCAGGACACCTGCACAGATCAAATATGCACATTTGTAGAAGTAAATGTTGTGGGGATGTATAGCGTAATGATGTTAGCTTATGAATCCTTGGTGCTTATTGAGGGGAAGAGCCACGGAACAATCTCACAGGAGGCGTCTGTGTGATTTCCTCTGTGATTGAAATCCATTAGAGTTTCTGTATATGTGATACAGGCAGCACTGTGGGGAGATACACTGATCGAGGGGAGGGCAGGAGGAGTGTCGTTGTATGCTATAGATCACAGTCCTATTTTGTGTTTGTCAGTCATGGGCTGCAGATTTAGAAAATCTTCTTAAATCCTACAATGGCACAGTTTGCCCCCCTAAAACCAAACCAAACAACTCCATGTAACAAAAGGGTTACGAATGGAGGAAATGAAGAAAACCGAAGGGTTCTTTCTTTCTTTCTTTCTTTCTTTCTTTCTTTCTTTCTTTCTTTCATGGTCTGCATGGACCTTCTCAGAGGCAGTAAATGCAGTATCCCACTGTGTTAACTCAAAAAGCCTCTCATGGAAAATGCACATCATGAGATACAATAGCCAATCTTTCTGACATTAGCCGATTGCCCCCAGATTTCCTCTTGGAAAAAAAATCTACTTAAACTGTCAGCATGTGTGCAGGGCTTAAGTGAATATGTCAAGCCACCACATTCGCTCAAATTGAGAAAACTTAAGCTATCCAAGGCTAGCTGTGTTGGTTTGTATTTGAAATTTTTAATTAAAAAAACATTTTCATTGTGAGACTCACTTATTTGAAATGAGCGGAGGTTGAAATCTTGACAGCAGTGCATTATAGCTTGATAGGACTCCTGCATCTTTGCAGTTAGTGCTGGATGGACTAGTTAGGAAGATTGAATTTCTGCACATTTTTAAACTAAAGTCAAGTAGAATTGCACAATATGCATGACCTCACCGGCTATGTTTACATTCAACTGTATTTACTGACAGGCAAGACTCTTGAATTATCCTGTTCATACAACATTTATCCATAAAATCTGGAAAGAGTTCCAAAAATTTAAATTAGAATTTTGGCAATTTAAATGCTAGATAATCTAACATTTGAGAAAAGTTTTTGTGTTGCAGTTTAATATTGCAAATTTCAGTTCTTCTAATTACAAAATTAAATTTTTTTTTTTTTATAATTAATTTTTATGTATTTATATAATGTTTTTACCCTTATTTGGATTGGACAGATTAAGGGATTGGAAAGGACCGTGAGCCAGGATTTAGGTTGTATTTTGCTGCTATCTGAATAACCTTTAGGTTGCTATGAAAAAGATGTAGCGACAGATCTTTTCTCCCATACTGTGATGTACAGATTGAACGAAAGTGAGAGTGAATGAAAGAGAAAACTATGTAGGACGAGAACTTTGTTCTGGTTGTTGATTGGATGGAGGCATTGGGATCTGATTGTAAGGGTTTAAGTATACAAAGTGACTAGAGAAGTCCGACATTCATCACCAATGAAAAGTCTGTAATTTAAACAGAAGATCGAGTTTTGTAATTTTGTTTAAAATTAGCAAGCCAAAAAATGTATAAAAATGAAACGTACATGGATGAACCTTCATAATAAGTCCAATAAGGTGCATTTAGAAAATAGATGAATAAGGTGAACGAAATAGGGTTGACTTGACTTTAATGAGCATAGTAATTGTCATTCTGTTGGTTAGGTGTTAGAAACCAGGGTAATCGGTTTACAAATGGGGTGGCATTAATCTGCATTTATCATTTCCTGCACAAAGCATTTTGTTTCCTTTTCCACTTGCTCGTCTGTACATATGCTCACTCACCCATGGGACACTAGCATACAGAAGACTAGATTAGTTACTCCTCAGACAAAGGGCTGTGCGCAGAGGTTGACGGCCTTAATTCATTGTCATTAGCAAAGAACGCAGAGTCCTTGTCAAACTCATTAGCTGATAAAAAACACCTTGTGATTCCCATTAAAATCCTCATCCGTCCTTCTTCAGCACGAAGGCTTTTCTCCTTCACCCTGCATCTCTGCACATCCTCCAACGGCTCTCTGGACAGGAAAATAAACGACGGCTTTTATGTTTGACTGAGGGACACATTTGGGGCTAGCAATAATAAAGAATGGCTGTGATGCGTGATACATGTCTCTGTTTGTTGACAATTAAAGCCTAGTGCTGCCACAGTGACAGAGCGTCACAAATCATCCGTTTCCTACGGGCATTAGTTTAAGCGATTTAACACATCATGGAATGATTTGAATTTTTGCATTTTCCGAATGGAATGATTAATGTTAATGAAAAACAACAGACAAATCACTCTGAATAGAATTCGTAATACGTTAACCCTGAAATAAATCCAGATTTAATAATTTTTTGCGCTTTTGTGTAACATTTTGCACCACGGTACAAAACAACTCAGACATCCTGGTAGAATATCCATTTATTCAAATTCAAAAGACAAAAAGAAATACACATTTGTGCTGTCTGCAGTCTGTGAACAACTCTGCATATATACACTTTATACAGCCATATATATTTATAATCTCATTATTTAGTAAAACAGTACACCGTTGCCCTGTAACTGTTCCCATGAATAATAAATCCCAATCCTCCCCTTCGCAGCCCATTAGTTTGGCATTTTAGAATGTAAAAAACACATTTGTTTTGAGGTTTTCAAAAACATTCATTCTAGGATGCGCCTTGTACTAAAATTCAAGTCAATATTTCTATCCAACCGAGAATCTTTCAGCCAATAACTCAAATGGAGCCTACAAAGTGAGGACAATAGCACTGCCTATTAGTGCAATCCACTCGAATGAAGATGTGAAAGAGAGGAGAGCCAGGTCCCCAACAGCAGCATTTGCATCTACGAGCTCTACCCCTTCGCTCTGAGTGGGCACTTTAAAATCTTTTTGAAATCCAGAAGTCACACCTGAGCACATGGTTTTAGCACTGACAGCATTTCTGGGGTGTATATGCCTTTGAAATACACTTCTAGTGTGAGTATGACAGGCGGTTTTGGTTCAAATTAAGAGATATAAGAAAAGAAAAGAAAAGAAGCAGTAAGATGAGCAAGTGGTGTAACAAGGAGCGATTACAGGTTGGCGTGGATGTCCTCGTGCCGCAGCACTTTGTAGGTGATCCAGTAAAAGATGTTGAATATGAGGAAGCTGAGAGGAAACACGGCTCTGGATATGGTGTCGATTCGCTTGGCTCGGTCCACAAAACGCTTCCGGACGGCCTCTCCGTCGTATAGCACTTGCACTGGGGGTGGTGGGGTAAATACGTTGGACCCCTCCACAGCTGTCCCGTCTTTTGCTTGTAAGCAATGGCCGAGTCCATACCCACGAAAGTAAAAGCCACGGCTCTCCCGAACAAGCTCCTCCTCCTTTAACAGAAGAAAAGCATTTTTAGAAGCAGGCAACAAAGAAAATTTGATAAACACTCCTCTCGCCGCACAATAAAAAGTACCAGTTCATCACAGAAACTGCAGGAGACTGCAGGACACTGCCACTTTCAAATAAAAGCACAAAAAATTGCAATTGTTGGTGGGCTATACTTTACTTGTTTTAGAAAGCACATACTGGTTTAGTTGTTAGGGGGCAATATATTCTTAAATGCAGATAATGTATGTACAAAGTGAAATGTCAAGTGAATGAAATCTAACAGTACAGCTTCATTTAGACCCTTTTTATGCAATATATTAGAGGTCATTACTGGAAAAAGTAATTTTCTTACGCTGTATTTTGTCTTGTTTCTGTGTAAACATTAAATCAAGATACATTTACTTTCAAAGCAAAATTACATTAAGTTTTGTTTTTCTGAAAATGTCTAAAGTGAAGAATTTTGATTCCTTTTTTAATATCTTGTATTTTTTTTCTTCAAAAGTAAATGTATTTTAATTTAAGAATATTTAGATGTTTGTGCAAGGGGAAAAAAGTACATATATTAATTTAATTCATGTAAAAGTTTCTTTTCTTTTTAATCGTTATTAGGCCTGTCACGATGACAACTTTTTGTTGTGCGCTATATTGGCCCAGAAATAATTGCGATAAGCGATATTATTGTAATTTTAAAGATTGTTTTATGCCACTGAATATATAATCATAATGTAACAGCATAATAATGCTAGAAGCTCTACACACTTCCAAATGACAACAAACTTTTAATTTTTAAGAATATTTAAATCACGGAAAATAAGTATCAAAATATCAGATACCTTAAAAAACCTAAATAAATAGTAAATACACATTTTTCTAAAAAAAAAGTGCAAGTAACGAGTAGAAAAGTAGAAAAATGCACAAAGAACTTGTATGGAGATTTTTCCATCTACAGATTTTTTCCGGACCTTCTTTTCTCTGTAAATTAAGGGTGCACACTATTGCTGAAAAACACAATCACTACTCAGCAGTCAGATGTCCGTATGCACAAAGGCACAGATCCCTAAACAAGATCATATCTGCAGATTAAACTTTTCTTTGCAGAAGCATTTTTTAAATTTGTACTAGCAGCACCTCATGACTACACCACGTTATGTACAAGAAGCTGCAAAAGACACAAGCACAAGTGGAATGTACAAAACATGGTGACATTAATTTTTAAGTAAATATATTGGGTGATATATTGCGTCACCAAAAATAATTGAGGTCATGTACATATATTGCGCGATAAGTTGATGTATTGATTATTGCGACAGGCCTAATCGTTGTTTAGTTATTCCACAATTTTCCACCATGACTCTGATCCTTGGAATTAAATAATCTGTTTTTACAATTACTTGTGTTGTGAGGAAGGGTCATTAAAGTGAAAGGATTCTGCCTTTTTCTCTCTTGCCATATTATGTTAGAAGTCAGTTCTACATGTAGGGGAGACAGAATGGGATGCGTTCTAGCATTTAATAAGGGCAGACAGAGCTCAGCATAATTTTTTATTTATTTAAAATTTAATTTTAAGTTTTTTAATTTGACAGCATCCCAAAGATCTTCATTTTCATTCATCATTCATGTTGTTAAAAAAAAAAAACTATTAAAAAAATTGGTGAAGATGGACACAAGAATGATTCCTGCATGGTTTCCTTACCAAAAAAAATAAACCAAGGCTTTATTTTGTAAGTATTCCCCTTGTGACACTTTGGCCTAGTTCTTTGCCTCTAATGCCATATAAATTAGTCATTTGGATCAGTTTATCTGTCAATCTATGACAAATTACCCCTTTCCTCGAGAGGATAAGAAGATTAAGTTCTCGTTTAGTTCTTCATTAAATCCTCTGCTTTCACCTAAAACAATCCAGTCAATCACGTGCCTAGGAATAATGATGTGTTTGGTTTAAGATAAAGACACCCTTTAAAGTGAGTGAATGTCACCTGTGAACACAGTTTAGGTCAATGCTTACCTTATTAATCATGGCCAGGCCGTATCCAGACTCAGAGTCTGAGTCTAGCATGTAAAAAGAACTCTGCTGCAAAAACGATTAAGTATAAGACAAGTCAGTTCCATTTGTATGAGGAATAAGGGCTACTGCACACTGGGGTCACTCAACAAAATCTAAAGGAAAGAAACATTCTGGGTGGAGGTATGAATACTATACTATAAGCACATACTTGAGGAATACTCATTGGTGCATTTGCTAAATATACACTGAGAAAATTATCGTAATTGTAATGGTAAAAGTCTGTAAAAATGCTACGGTAAAAACCTGTTGATTGGTTAACAGTAAGTTTCCATACTATAGTCGGTGAATATATGTAATTACATTTAATGTAATTTTATAGTAAAATACTGTTAAATTTACAATTTCAGAAAAAGAACAAGTCATCTCAGAATTTACAGTGAAATCTGTGAATTGACAATTTGACAATTCTTTGTGGAACACTTTACATTTTACATTTTCTTTAGATTTTTTGTTTGTTTGTATCAGTTATGCACATTACGGTGTTAGGTTATATCTTAGTATCATAGTATATTATCATAGTACATAGTATATTAATATAGGCTACAGTCTATACATTTAAGTTAAATCCATAAAACCTACAGTGTTTCTACTGTATTTTTTGCAATATATTTCTGGCAACCACAGCTGCAGGGTTTTTTTTTTTTACCATAAAGTTTTTATTTTATTCAGTATTACCATATCTGCTGAGGAGTAATTCATATGTGCTTAAAGTAAATGTGCTTAAATAACTATATAATCCAAGCTGTTTTTGTGTTAACACTGTATGCATTTAATGAGTATAAAGGAAGTGTGTGGACAATAATGCCCTATTTTACACCTGGCATTAACATTCATTTCTATATCCAATCACAAGTGATCACAGGAGACGCATTACTTTCAGGAATAAACGACAATTGTAAGCGATCACTTGAGAAGTATGTTTATACCAGCTGTGAACTGGGCCAGTAGGACGGAGGGGGTTCTGGGTTTATGGGATTCAGTGTTTGCTCGTGGGCAAACAAGATGGGGACACAGATGGTATTTTTACCCTGGCGCAGGTGTTGCTGTGCTGGTTGAATTTGCTGGCGCTGTTGCCAGGGAGCTTGTTCACTCTCTGTAGTGAGTCGAAGCTTCCTGGATGCATTGCTTGATCCTTCATAAGGAAGAATGGCAGTGAGCATGGTGCATTGTGAAATGTTCCTGTTATATAACAGTTTGGAACATCTGTCTCGTTCTTTCTCTAAATTAACTTCTGGGGATCAATAGAGCACATCCATCCATCCATCCATCAAGCTGTCATTCTTATGTATATTGCACAGTTCAGTGCATTTTCAAGCATCAAATAGTGCATAACATTATATAGGCAGGCTGAGTAGACTTATTTTCATTAATATTGGCAACTGTGTAAATACTTCAACAAGAATTTAAGAGACAACAGCTATCAAGCCGCTGCTCTCCAGCACCATCCAAGTTGCTAGGCAACACTACTTGTGAGTGTACACTTTGCAGATTTCTGAGGGACTCTCTAATAAAGTGCACACTCAAGCTAAATCCGACCATTATCTTTCAGACTCTTCAGCAAAACTTGATAAAGTTTTTAGACAAGGGGATAATGGTCATGCTGATGTTTAAGACACATATACTAATCAGCAGAGATCAACACCCTTTAGATTTTTTTGGTAGATTGATTCTGTAATTGTATTTTTTATTTAAATGGTAATATATATATATATATAGATATATTATATATATAATATATATATATTAGTGCTGTCAACGATTAATCATGATTAATCGCATACAAAAATAAAAGTTTTTGTTTACATAAACGTGCGTGCTGTTTATATTAAGTATAAAAAAAAAACACATGCATGGATATATTTAAGAAAAATATGTTACGTTTATATATTAAATGTATTTATATTGAATCTCAATTATTATAAAATTATACATGTAATCATGTAAATATTTTTGAAACTATACTTGTATGTGTGTATTTAGATTCTAATAAAAATACACAGGACACAATATATTATGTAAACAAAAACTTTATTAGATGCATTAACACGATTAACATTGACAGCACTACTATATATAATATATATATTATATATAGATATATATATTTAAGCTATATATAATATCTATTTTTTAGTTTTCTGGTTATCTTTAGACAGTTGAAGGGTATAAATTGCCTCTTTGCATTCAATTTAAAGTGCACTTAAGGTTTAGACCACAGGATTTTTTTTTATTTTTTTTTTTTTCTTTAGGGTCTTTGCCATTGTGCACTTTGTTCTTTGTGTTATGTTTTAGGATGTGTGTCGAGATACACGTAGTTTTAACATCAGTAAACACAAATCTGAGACCCTGCAATCTGGTTCCATTCCATTGGCTCTGACTAGATGTTTTCGAATGCAAAAAAAAAAAAAACAGACGGTGTTAGTATTGTTAACTAAAAGTAAAAAACGCTAAAATTGTCTTGAAATTAAAATAAAGATTAAAATAAACTATAAAAATATTAAATGTAAAAACTCTTCAACTTTAAACAAAAATATTTGAAATGAGTTCTAAAATACTAAAGTAAAAATCTATTTAATATAAAATATATATAAGTATTAGTATATATATATATATATTAGGTTATATTATTATAATAATTATATTATATATATATAACGTGCGTGTGTGTATATTATATTTATAAATAACTAAACGAATAAAAATGACTAATATAACGGCAATGTTTTTTTTATATTAGCACCCCCTAAAAAAAGGCATTGCATGAATCTGAAACCAGTCTAATTATACATCTGATAAGTGAACTAGTCTTTCAGGCAACCCACAGCTGGTTGAAAATATGTGGTTTTGTTCATCCCTGAACTGGGCACGATCCTCTCAGCACCCATCTGTTTGTGTTTTCTTGAGCTAATTTGTCTATGGTGTTATTAAGGCAGGATAAAGCCAAGGATTTGTTGTATTGATTCATTCTGGCCAGTAGTTGGTCCATCAGCCAAACAGCTCTCTCAGCCAGTGACCCGTGCATCGATACCACCCAGATTGATCATTCAGACCAGAGACTTTCTTGGCGGGAGAGAATAGGACGAAGAGTAATGGCCGCCTAGATCTCCAAGGCAGGAGGGGGAGGAGAACCCGCTCATTCTTAATAGGAGTTATTCTCATTTTTCTCTCATTATTGATTCAGATCCAACGAACACACTCGTAAATCTCCAGCACTGTGAGCTTGGACGGTGAACACTGTCGTACAAGCCCAGAAAGTGCCTTAACTGTTTTAGCCAATATAGTTTTAAATGTGATTGTTGGGCTTTGATCTTTATTATAGTCCAAAATTTCAGGATTTATAGAAATTACATTTAAAATCTGTTAACATTTAATGTGTTCAGAGTGATTTTACTCTCCAAATCCCTGAGGGTATTTTCTAAGCTTTTCGTTTAGAAGCCTCTTTAGAATTTCAGTCAGTGTCTGTGATCTCGGATCAGGAAGCAGGTTATTGGTCTTTGGAAATTGGCTGTGGCAAGGCTTTACAAGGTGGCACAAATGGTGGGCTCAGCACAGGGGACTGTTCACTATGGAAACAGGCTGATCTGAATTCCCCCACATGAGATGTGACAGCCAGCTGTAGCCTAGTGTGGCGGCAGCCATTGCCAGTGTTTGGATATGTGGCTGAGAACAATGAGAAGAGATGCAAGTCAAAGTGTAATCCAGGGTGGCAGGGCAGCCTGTATTTGTTTGCGTGCATGTGTGTGTGCATTTGTCGCACTTACTATTCTCTGCCTTCGCTGCTTCTTTCGCAGTCTGATGAACTCCTTGTGTTGCCTTGAGACGAAGTTGACTGCTGCGTACTCCAGCAATGCAGCAAACACAAACAACAGACAAACGGCCATCCAGATGTCAATGGCCTACACGTAGGACACCTGGGAATCACATGGTCAAACCAATATCAATAGTTAAAGGCACAATATGTAAGATTTTTTTTATTAAAATATCCCAAAACCACTAGAACAGTGTTATATATTTTGCTGACTTGTGTACTTACATTATCCCAAATGTTTCAAAGAATGTTTAAATCCAGAGAAATAAGCAATTTTAACTAGTGACATGGACCGTGTCCATAGTATCATGACCCCTCAATTTTCAGTTTTGTTTTGTAGAAAACATGGAAACACCAAAGACGCTTTAATATGTTGTGCATTTTAATAGACCGGTGACGACCGCACAGAGTAGCATTATAACAGAACTTTCAAATGTATCTAGTATGATAAAACAGCGCTGCTGTTCTTCAGATGTTAAAGGTTCTTTCTGGAACCATTTAGACCAAAAGGTTCTTCTATGGCATCATGAAGCACCTTTATTTTTAAGAGTGTAGCGGCGAAAATTACATATTGTGCCTTTAATAAATAAAGGCATTGCTAGGAATAATGAGGCAGTGTTGACTTTGGATTTTTATTTGATATCGATTGATGCCTTTTCACAGAAAACAGCACATAGTCTTTAGTGCTAAAACATCTGAAGTGGGCATTATTTCAATTGTAAATGAATATTTCAAATTTCATACTTGTATAAGCAGGTAGAAAGGCAAAAAACATCTGAAAACATTTGGTTTAAAACGGGTTATGTCAAATTTTACAATAATTAATTTGTTTATTTTGAAATTTATGATTAATTTACGATTAATTTATGCTTAATTTCTTTTTTCACTTGACTCATCCACACTACTCATCACCGTGCTCTGAGCATACTTTGGTTGCGTGCAAGTGCACGTTGACTGCTTCTGATAAGATTGGCGGGTTTTTTCCTGAGGTAAAGAAGTACATCACTTCACTTCACAAGGGACTGTTCATATAGAACGCGTTCAAAAACACGAGATGCAGTGCCGCGAAATATAAAAGAATGTCATGGAATGTTGGAACGCCTTTTTAAAAAAAAGTCTAACTTTGTTAACTTAACATTTGTTGCGAAAGCGCTGCGCCCAGGCACGAGACATTTTTTTCAGTTCTTCTGACCTACAGAATTCATGAATTTTTTAGTTCTTCTGACCTACAGAATTCATGTAAGTGACAGTTTGATTTCAGAAAAGATGTGAATGATCTATTAAGGAGTAATGCATTTTGGCCTACTTTTCAGCTTTATCCCTCTCAGCATAATGTTTGTTTACTTTGCTTTGAAAACACCCCCAAAACCATAATTAAAATCCGTCATGTTTCTTAGATCTATGTCTTATTTAATTCAAAGGAATAGTTCACCCAAAATGAAAATTCTGTCTTTATTAACGGAAATTGTCCTACAATTATATGACTATCTTTCTGTCTTCAAAAACAAATGTGAAATTTGAAAGAGTAATCCTGGCCACTCTTTTACACTAGGGCTAAAATTATATTTTCAGTAAATCACTTAATCAACTTTACAAAACCAATGATTTGTTCATGACCTAGACTGATCTGGGTCTCAAGTTCAAAACACTCACTGATCCGATCTGATAGTAGTCAGGAACTACAGTAAGAATTGCATTTTTTCGTATGTCTTATTTAACTGTTATAAGAACTGTTTAAGGAATGTTAAGGAATTGGAATTGTTAAGAGGAATCGGTATTGCGTTTGCAACATAATTCATAAAACGGGTTTTTCTTGAATGAATTCTGAAACGGTATCAACTGTGCTTTCATCCTTTTCCTGTTAATTTAACAAGTAGCACTTCAAGCTTATTCCCACCTCTCTCTGCTCTCATGTGTTTTTCCTCATTTTTATCGATTGTCTCATTAATGCACTCATTATTTTATAACTGCACTTTCTGAAGTGTTTCTCTCTTTTTTTTCACAGGATCGGAGTCATTTTGGTTATCTTACCTTGGGTAGAGAAGCTCGCGAACCGGAGCTCTGGGTGGTCATGGTGAGCACAGTGGTGATACCCAAGCCTACCCGAGCAGGGGCGGCATCCATGTTGATCCAGAAAGACACCCAAGACAGGATGACAATCAGCAGACTGGGGATGTACATCTGAATGAGATAGTAGCCCATCTGTCTCTCTAAGTGAAACTTTACCTCAATGCAGGTAAATTCACCTAGGAGATCACAAAGAGTGTCATAATAGGTAAGTAATTATGCATAGCAACTTTTAATGCATTTTTTACACCTGGTTAAGTACCTCTGGTTGTGACTTATTTCTGGAGTATATTTAATAATCTTATTGCAGGTTTATGTATTGGTGACACCATTAAATGCATTTAAAAATTCATAAGAGGGCCTTGAAATCAATTCTTTATAGCACAGTGTATATGTTTTTTTTTTATATATATATATATAGATATTCATTTGATGTGCATGAAGGTCTAGTCGAAACATGTACCTGTGTGTAGTGCTTAGTGCAGTAGCAAGATCTTTTCTACATTTAGTAAAAATTTTGGAAGAGTCAAGCATCCGCCACATGCAAAGGGATATCAGAACAGCCCACTCGAAGATCAGATCATTCATGGTGTAGCCAACTGTGAAAAAAGGAGAGCGAATAGAAGAAAATGCACATCTGTGCAAAAGAGTGTGAATTAGACCTGTCATGCTTCCTCTCTCATCCCATACTTTGTACACTGTGTAAAAGGTCATCTGTCAGACAACATACCAAAGTAGTGGATGGATAGATTGTAGGACTGGTACAGACCTTTGGATAGTAAAGATGTCATGCTCTGGATTATTACACTATAGACAATCAGCGTACGGTAGTCTAGAAATGATGCACAGTATGACCACAAAGTATTCAAGCAAATTAATTGAAAATCTCTCTCTTATATCATTATTTTTTGCTTCATTCATGCTACTTGCCACAATGTCTTCACATCCCCCACATCATTCCTAACTGCTCTGTAGTACATGGTGAGATTAGGGGCCTATTAAAAATGCATGAGGCATGCAATAACAGTGTAGAATACTTGACAAATCTGAATAATATTGATGTCTATCAGAGACCCTCAGGGATTTACAAGGGCATCTATTATTCACAAACCTCCCGTCCCCCATTCGTCTTCAAAACAACAAACCCATGGAAAAAGGATGAAGACTGAAAGTCCTTGAATATCATGGTGTCTTTGAAAAGTTTGGTGTGGTTTCAAACATTGTATTCAAACTAGTACTAGGAATATAAATGTTTTCCGAGATGAGGAAGGGTTTTTTGTCTGCTGTTTCAAATGTCAATATATATCAAAAAGGCTTTATATGCAATAATATTCCCATATTGTTAGTCTTTTAGAACTCACTTGTTGCAGGCAGTCTTAGTGAAAATAAAGGCTCTTATCACCAAGGCTACATTATTATTAAATGCAAGTACAAATAGTAATATTGTGAATTATTATTAATAAACTGTTTTCTATTTTAATATATATTTTTTAAATGTAATTCATCCCTGTGGTGTCAAGGCTAATTTTTCAGTAGCCGTTACTCTAGTATTCAGTGTCACATGATCCTTCAGAAATCATTCTAATATGCTGATGATGCTCAAGAATTTTTTTTTATTGTTTTTATTAGCAATGCTGAAAACCGCTGTGCTGCTTAATATTTTTGTGGAAACCGTGATAACATTTTTTTCAGGATCTTTTTAAGGAAAAGAAAATTCAAAGAACAGCATGTATTTGAAATATAAATATTTTGTAATATTAAAAATGTATTCACTGTCACTGATAAATTCAGTGGCTACTTATGGCTCGTTTCCACTGAGCAGTACGATTCGGTACAGTACAGTACGGTACGCAATTATTTCCGTTTCCACTGTCAGAAGTTGTGAATGGTACCAAAATAGCGAACCATACCGTACCACTTTTTTGGTACCCTTCCGTTGGGGTACCTAACACAGCAAAGGGTACCAAAAGGGTGGAGCTAAACTCACTGCAGAACGTTGATTAGTTGACTAGAATCGTTACTTTTGCGTGATACAATGGGATAAAGCGTCCTTCACTCGTTCCGCTCTGCTGTCCATGAGTGTTGGGCTTATTTACATTAAAAAAAATAATTTTATATTTTCACACAGACAATAGCCGTTTCTCAATATGCGTTCTTGTGGACTTGTGAAATGCCATTGCCCAAAAACCTGCGTCATTTTCTAAATATTACTGTTTTTGTGTCATGGAATGTAGTTTTAAGAGTTTTTCAGGTGAGAATATAATTGCTTAAAACTCAAAATCTGCGGTTTATTTATAAAGATAGCGCCTATTTGAAAATTTGCTATGCTGATTTCGGAGCTCCAGGTGATCACCGGGCGCTCAGTGCTCATGTATCCGCATAGAGCAGCCTTAGCTTGGCTAGTCCTTCCGACATTTGCCGCTGGCTCTGATGTCTCTGTTGTGATTAAACATGAGATACAATTCGTTTTGGGTTGGCTATATTTAACAGGCATTCATGGTCTCATGAATCTATTATTTGTTCCTGGTCATATCGTTTTGGCTGAGCACAAAGTTGTTTTATATATTTAATTTGAACTTTACCGTAGTACAGCGCTGACTTTGTAGCATACGTTTGACTGAACTGTTTGCTTTTGTATAATTTCCTCTTATATAAGCCTCTTATACTTTGTACTTATACTTTTATAATGCTATTATTGTTCATTAAAACTGACATTTATCAAAAAGAGGCAGAGTTGTGCTTATTGTCGCGGTTCATCATCGATCGCTACTTTCCGGCATACACCACTCCTACCAAGTAAGGGAACTATTGGCAGTGGAAACGCAAGCCTGATCAGGGTTACCCGTACCGAATCGTACTGTACTGAACTGTACTGTACTGTACCGTACCGCTCAGTGGAAACGAGCCATTAAAGTATCGGTTTCTTAAAAAAAACACGTTACTGACTCAGATATTTTAAATGTTTGTGTATATTTCTTTTTATTGCTTTTCAGTGTTACTTTGGGTCAAAAAAATATGTTATTGGTCTGTGCAGCCCGTTTGATTTGTGTGTTCCTTATAATCCACAAAAGCATCTGTTTGCTAAATCTGTGTCAGTAATACCTAAAAAAACATTTATTTTTGAAGCCTTAATGCTAAAGGCTCACATAGCCTGTTTTTACAATAATCTTACATTTGTTTAATTTGTCATGTTCCCACTTTTCCTCCATTTTCTTGTCTTTGTCATAATTTTACTTAAAATATTTGTTCCCTTGACAACACTTTTGCACACCCAATTTCCTAAAACTAACTTTCCTCCTTTGTTTTACTGTTCACACCTTTGCTTTAATCTATTCCTCTTGCCTTCAGCATCAGATTTCTCTACCAGGATGTGTCCTTTCCAGACAAGGTGATCCCATCCCTCGGCTGCGTCCTAACACTTGTCAAAACAGTTTTCAGTGGGCCCTTTCAAAGCCCTAAAAAAGGTGCTCTTGTTTAATCAGAAATGATTATGCCCTCCGTAACCACTTTGTTAGGCAGTAAACCTGCCTGTCTTCCTGTGTGTGTCTCTTTCTGTCTGACCCTACTCCTTAGAGGAGGGCAATTTTAACTGCGGCCACGGAGGAGGGATTTTTCTACTCATTGAATAAATACTGTAGACATACAGAGGACACAGAAAGGACAGTAAAACATGCTGTCTGTGTGTATTAAGCGCCCTAAATCTTTTAAACCATATGAGTCACTGAATGTTAAATGAATATACTTCAGGTGCTGTCTGTGGTCACGACACATAAATGGGGATTCAAATCAAATAATCCAACAAGCAAATCCAGACGTCAAGCTAAGTGGCATCTGCAGTGCATTTCTGCACTACACAGATTCCTCATTTGGCTCTTCTGGTTGTTAGAAAGGGGTGTTCTCTTGTCTCAGGGAGGTGGAATTAAAAGCCTCTCGGGCAACTGAGGTGGGTCACATAATAAAGGGGACACAAAATGAAAGTTTCATTATTGATATCCTTTAAATTGGTTCTAGGAGTTAAGATGCTATCTGCTCTGAGGGCACTGGGGAGGTGAATAGTCTATTTCTTTGACTCCCTCTTTCTTTTATCAAGGTAATAAGGAAGGACACTTTACCCACAATTTTAAAACAAGGATGCTGTGACATTGATACAGAGATTCTACTTCTTTTTGTGCAGTGAGACATAGAAAACTGTTTTGATTTATTCATTTTCTACAGATCTCATAATGCTCAAGGTTACCGGGTTTGCAAGTGAAAATAGACAAGCAGTGGATTGTCATTTCGATCTTAACAGGATTTGTTAATGGTAGCAGTCCATGGTATACACTAACATATAAGATTTTTTTTTTCAACAGGGATGCATTAAATTGACCAAAAGTGACAGTAAAGACATAATATTAGAAATGTTCACATTTTCAGATAACTGTTGTTGTTTGAAAAGCTATCAATAAAGAAAATGTATTGTGGTTTCCACAAAGATATTAAGCAGCAAAGCTGTTTTCAACATTGACAATAACAACAAATGTTACTTTAACACCAATTCAGCATATTAAAATGATTTCTGACGTATCACGTGACACTGAGGACTGGAATAATGGAAAAAATCATCAAAGGAATAAATGACATTTTAAAATATCTTACATATACACATATATATATACAATTTTCAAATTGCAATAATATTACACAATTTTACTGTATTTTTTATCAAATAAATGCAGGCTTGATAAGCATATGAGACTTCTTTCAAAAACATTTCTATCCTCAAACCTATAACGGTAATGTATATGTTCACCTTATGCAACAATGCACACAAGAAAGTTTTGAAATATATTTGCTGTGTTTCAACTTTATGGTGATTGCTATCAGTGCATATATTAACACTCCATATCAGTGTCAGAATAACTGAATGCAGCAAAGTGTGAGGAGGGAGAGAGGAAGAGAAGAATAGAGTACTCACAGCTTTCTAGCTGCATGGTACAGGTTTGAATGTCCATTGGGAAATTCTTCAAGTCCATGGGACAAGACAGGATAAGTGTTAGCCTAAGACAGAGTGCAAAACAGGAAAGCAGAAAGTGGAGAAGAGTCAGAGTGAACCCACAAAGGGCAGAAAAAAGGTGTTAAATAGAGGATAGGGAAAGGACCAGCTTCCAAGAAGACTAAAAATTAACATTTTGTCATTATTTACTCACCCATATGCCTCTCTTTTTTAACAAATATCTGACCAAGCTTTTTTAAATGACTTTGGTGAATGAGAATGGGGCTATCAAGTTTCAAAATGACACAAAAACACCATAAAATACCATAATAATGGTCAATATGACTCATGCACTACTCCTATAGTGTTTCATGAATAAATTATTCTTTTGAGATGGATCCTTTCAAAGAAAGACCAAAAAAAGATTTAAAAAAATCAAGATGCTTTTGCATTTTTAAGTTTGACCCCAGTGATTGTAATTCCATATAAACAACCTGTACATTGTTCAAAATTATAATTTTTTGTTTGAAAGAAGGAAAGTCATATAGGTTTGGAACAACATGAGTTTGAGTAAATGATGACTGAATTGTCATGCCTTTAAGGGCAGCCATTTTATTTCAGAATGCACCAATATTCAATATATCCCAGTTTATACAGTCTCTCTACAAGATCAGATATCTATGGCTGTACACTAATTCCCTTTGAGATTACAGAGGGAATCCCCAAATGAGGCAGTGAATTGCTGTTTTTGTATCATGTGCCTTCTTGGTAATAGCAAACTAACTGCCTGACAGTTTTTTTTCTTTTACATTTATTTATCATGCTGCTGACACGTTAAAGTTTTAGCCGTGAGGAAGAGTCACCACTAATAGAATAGTTTAGATAGAGGAAACAATGTAATTACCTGCTTTAATGCAGTGCCTCCGAGAAAGACAAAAGCCACCAGTGCTTTTTTGAAGAGCCAGATTATTTTGTGCTGTGATAACCCTAAATTCAAACCCCAAAATATCTACACTTACACACTGATGTGGAGACCTTTTTAGGCTCAACACGTGACATTTTTTTCCCACTGAAGTTCCCAAAGAGCAACCCTGGCATGATTATTTTCAATTCCATCCACCTTTAGAATTAACGTTTTAAATCATATAATTTTTTAAAAGAGCAAAATTTTAAAAAGTGCCAACTTAAAAGTACTAACTTTGTTTCTAGACCACATAACTCTCATCTTATGTAGGCCTATAGTATGTTTACAATGACTAATAATTGTGATCATTGTGATGCTATGCCTGTTTACTTTGGCTCATGTCTTTAACATATAATCCTGAAGGAGAATTTTCATGCAAAACATTGCACTTTTGTACTAATTCTTGTAAATTCCTCTGTGCTCTCTTAAATCTATGAGAGACTTCACTGCTTACCTAATACTGTATAGCACATTCCCATTCTGAAAGATCCTCAGCAGTTTGTTGTCTGTTGTGACTTCATGGAAGTTTGCACCTTTTTCATTAGCAAAGAACAAGTCAGGTTTCCATATGGAGTCCAGCATAGAAGGGTCCAGGTCTAGAGAAGCATCAGGATATTCACTATAGGCCAATCGAGGGTCGTTCCACTGCTGGCGCAGAAAGACGTTAAGCCTATAATCCTGTAGGAAGAGGGAGAGAAAACCAAAAAACCATTAGGTCCTGAAACCTTATAGGTCGATTTCTGGATTTCATTATTATTAATGTTCCTTTTAGTTTTAATGTTTCGTTTTAGTTCTTCTTTTTCTAACGTTTTAATTGCAAACCTAACACAAGCTGAATCAGATATGTTTTTAAAGGGTTAGCTCACCCAAAAATGGAAATTAGCTTGTTTTTTACTCACCCTCGAAGCATCCTAGGTGTATATGACTTTCTTCTTTCAGACGAATCCAGTCCGAGTTATATTAAAAATGGTCCTGGCTATTCCAAGCTCTATCATTGCAATCAGTGGGTGTTGCAGTTGAACAGTCCATAAGTCGTCAGATAAAGCTCGCGCATTCATAATAAAATGTGCTTCCCACGGCTCCGGGGTTTGAATAAAGGTCTTCTGTAGTGAATCCATGCGTTTTTTTTTGTAAGAAAAATATCCATATTTCAAGCGTACTAAACACTTTTCTCTCACTTCCGGTATCTGTCATACACTGAAGCCGTGCCGGCGGATGACGTGAGACATCGGCGTTGCATGATTAGTGACGAACGCAGAGAGAGAACAAAACAAAACGCCAGTCATGAATTAAAAGTACAAACCGAGGATTTGCAAAGAAAAATGTTGGAGGATTTCGATATAAACCAAGAGGAGACTAGTTTTCCTTTGCTAAAGTAAGGAAACTTTGCTTCCTTTGCTCCTGTAAACAAACTCGCAAGACTAGCATATCTCAGAGGCACACGTGCTGCGCATACATCCTGCGTCATCCACCGGAATGGCTTCCGCCTATGACACATAAAGAAAGTGAGAGAAAAGTGTTTATTACGTTTGAAATATGGATATTTTTCTTACAAAAATGCATGGATTCACTACAGGAGGCCTTTATTCACTGAGCGGTGTGAGGCACATTTATTATGAATGCGCGTGCTTTATTTGACGACTTGTGGACTGTTCAACTGCAACACCCGCTGACTGCAATGATAGAGCTTGAAAGATCCAGGACAATTTTTAATATAACTCCGACCGGATTAGTCTGAAAGAAGAAAGTCATATACACCTAGGATGCCTCGAGGGTGAGTAAAACACAGTCTAATTTTCATTTTTGGGTGAACTAACCCTTTAACATGCGAGTAAATAACTTGTTCTCCCTTGACATTAATTTCTGTTGGAAGACCTGCATTTCCAATGATCAAATCCCAGGTTAACCAACTAACAGACCGTTAACAATGGCAATCTGTATCGGTCAACTGAAACATTCTGCTGACAGAGACATTTAAGCACAGGCTTTAGAGGATGGGTATATCACCGTTTCATTTTAATTGCATGGAAGACAGTTCATTATCAGCACATCAGCTGACCCACTGGACTCTAAACTAAGTGATGTGCTCCTCGAGACAAGGAGAAGTCAGGTAAGTGATTAAAAACTCACTCAGCAGTATTATAATTGTAACAGGGCATACTGCCTGAAAGAATAGAGAGAAAGAGAAGGAATTCCCCTTTGCAATGCTGAATATTTGATATTAAACCAAACTGAACCATGTGTAATTACATACCATAGTTGTCTCTGTAATGGATCCAAAGCTGTTGATGAAAATATTACAGGTGACATTTACTGGTGGTCCTGTTGAAATAGAAGGGAGAAGTTTCTTACGTTTAGACTAACACTTACGTTTGTTCAGAGAAGTTTGAATAATAAATGAAGATTTTTGTAGAAAAAACCCCATAGTCATCATTTACTTTTATTATATAGAAAAAGACCAGCATGAACATTCTGCCTAACGTCTCCTTTTGTGGTTCACGGAAAAACAAAATGTACAGATATAAAATAACGGTGAGTAAATGATGACAGAATTTTTAAATTTTTGGGTGAGCTATCCCTTTAATAATAACAACAACAGAACTGAAGATGAGCATTCCTGGTCCTTGATGTATTTGGAGTAATAGCACACAGTCAGGTCATTGGGTTCTTTCTACTGTCACCTCATAAAGTTTCCAGGAGCCACTATTGTCAAGCTGCTACCAGTTTCGCAAGTTATGTTGCAAATATACCAACAAATCCTGTTTGTTTACATTCTGTCACACCTTTGAAGTTGGGCCTGATGCGAGCGTCATAGCCGGAGGTTCTTCCCATCAGCTTGTCCAGAAAGTCAGATGGGGACATAGGCTTTGGGGCTGGCCTGCTGGAGGACTTTATCTCCTCTTTACAGGAGCCCAGTCTGCCAGAGATAGAGAAAGTGAAGAAGGTAAAGGATGAGGTAAAGGATGACAGATACAGTCAGTGATAATGACAAAGAAGACTGGCATGAACCGTTTTAACGGATATTTTAAAAAGAACTGTTTAAAAAGATTTGTTGAAAATACCAGCATGCATTTCCTAGCTGGTGGAACTAGCACCAACATCCCAAACATATGCTTGTGACCTGCAATACTGGTCTATTCATCAGGGAATACAGATGCATGATGCATTAAACATACGTTTGTCATGCTGAGTTTTTACTGAAGCCTGTCACAGTGATCATGGCAAAGAAAAACAGAACCCACTAAATCCCTATAGGCAGGGGGAGGCATTGTGTCTGACAGACTGATGGCTCAATTGAAATGCTGCGAATGTCACAGTTAGGGGAGACGACTTTGATTCGAGTTCCAGCGGGACTCAGTCTGTGCCTGACAGACCTGCCAGGCCAGAGCAAGTGGATCCCAGAGGCCGGAGTCTTGGATTCGACTGGATCTTTTTACTTCTTGATACTTCAGAAGAAGTGTTTTCTGCTTGCTTTTGATACAATTTTAAGCAGATCAGTCATGACCCTAGTCCCCAGCCCCTGAGGAGCGAAGGGCCATCAGACTCCCTGTCTCCTCCCAACGTCAAACGTTCTGATCAGTGAGTCTTTCTCAGTGCTTTTACCACAGGTGAGTCTTTACTTAGATTGCATAGTGTTTGAAAAAAAAGTGTAACCCGAGTCTGTGTTCTTTCCCGAAGCCCTGGAAGATACAAATCTTTCTTGGAGCGAGAAAAAGTCCAATATGGGTTTAAATTTGCCTCACAGGCTCCAGGGCTTCCTCATCATCCAGTTCAGATCTTGTTTATCCGAAATAGAAGAGAAAGGCTGCTAAATTAATCACCCCCACTTTTTTATGTGGTCCAACTGCCTTAGAAAATCTGGCTTTTTGCTCACATTCCCGTTTCGCCTTTCAGCAGGGTCTATGACGAGACCGTGCTAGAACAGAACATGCATTTTTAAAAAGGCGCAGGAGAGCAAGGCAGCAATCAAGTTTGTTTCTCAGCCTTGAGTGTCTGACTCACGTTTGCATCCAAGTACCATCAGCATCAGATTTTGTTTATAAACCTCACGGCCCCACGGCTTATACACCAACTGTGCCAAGTTCATATCTAAGTCTTTCTGATTTTGGAAAGCTTCATTCCATTGAGCTCTTAACAGGTTGGTTTTCCTCTTTCTTGCCCTTTCTTTCACTAGGAGAGAAACCATATATTTTACGTTCTCTCTCGTTCTCCCTCTTTCTCTGTCTCACCTAAACAATCAATGTTCTTCTTAACACCACAGTGTATTACGGACAGTCCGATTACATTCTAATCCCCAGTAAAATGGTTTATATAATATGTGGCTCAGGCACACAAGGAACTGCTGTGGCAAGAAGCCATGGCAAAGGTCCATTGCTTGTGTTTGTGCTGGGTGTAATCCATGGTTTCTGTTGTTTTGGTTGTCTGGTATTCAGCACCACTTCAAATTTTCCAAAGAGATTATGCAGTCGCATTTGAAATGCACAAACTTGTCATTTCAGGCCAGTGATAAGACTGTATACATGATTGCAATATCCATTGTGAAGCTGTGGTGGGTGTAGTGGTATTATAGTATATGTGCTCACCATCTTTATGACAAACACTTCAAGTTTTTTAATTTGAAGGGGTCCTATTATGCTTTTTCACTTTTTGTTTTTTAGTCAGTGTGTAGTGTGTATGTTTTGGCATAAAAAAAGATCTATGATCTCAGAACGCACACCACCACGCCAACGGCGCTGCCGGTGTCTACACTCATAGAAAATAAAGTATTTGAATTTTAAAGACGTGGTGCGACGCGACGCTGCGCTTCTCGTCCGGTGTGCGATAGCCTGAAACTGTGTTTTTTTTCACCTCCAAACAGAAAGTTTGGGCTTCCGAAAGCGGGTTATGTCAGGAAACAGTGGTTGCAATTTATTTTTTTACTCTGTTCCTGAGCATTATAACCCCAATTTGCTATTGTGTGCTGCGCATTTTACTGAAGACAGCTTCCACAACATGAGTGAGTAGTGCCGGATTCGCCCAAAAGTTTTTGTTGAAAGACGGAGCAAGGGGCATGGCAGTAATGAAACACTGTCTAAGCAGTTTGCCAATCACAATGCACTGAGACAACTAACCAATCACAACACATTTTGTTTTTCGGAAGGCGGACC
This sequence comes from Sinocyclocheilus anophthalmus, assembly GCA_018155175.1. Classification (NCBI taxonomy): domain Eukaryota; kingdom Metazoa; phylum Chordata; class Actinopteri; order Cypriniformes; family Cyprinidae; genus Sinocyclocheilus; species Sinocyclocheilus anophthalmus. The sequence goes on from JADLZN010002808.1 coordinate 96,146, forward strand.
TTCATCAAAGCCGGAAACTAATCGAGCCGTTTGTGCTAGGCTGGGGAGAGAGGTATTGTAATAATGTAAATTATGTGAAAAATAATGCGTTTTTCGAACCACCAAGCATGAGAGCATGTTCTAGTTCACCCCCAAAACAAAATCAAGACTTTGTAAAAGAGCATATAGGACCCCTTCAAATAAAGTGGTAGAGTTCAGATCCATCCTTGGAAAAGAAAAGGAAAAAAGATTATAGCCAATATTTTATATTGGTTATAGCCAATATTTAACCTTATATTTTGAGAGATACATTTGTCTTTAATGATGAGAGATTCCACAAGAAAACTGTTAAGTATTATTCATTTTTTTAAATATATTTTTGCATTGACATGTTTACATTTATTTATATTTGCAAGCATTCAGCTTACCCTTTGGCATGACACATAATGCGTGGCAAATTTGGTTAGTCATATTTCTTATAGCCATATGTTATATATTTTCTTCTGATTTTTGGTTAGACATCCTCAAATATAATTAGGAGGAGTAGTTTTTCACAAAAAGTGGAACTGCACACGTAAACTATTTTCTAAAATAATTTAGCAGTAGTATTTTAAAATTAGCATAATGTTTAAATTATTTTGTTGTATTATAATTATAGTTGTCTTTGGATGTACTGTAATGATTCGTCTGAAATATGATTTCCTCTGACAGCTTGGAAACATTATTTCAGGGCTGCATGTAGAGAAGACCGTTGAAAGACAAATTCCTGCGACAGTTATCTCTTTAGTCTGCATGAAATATTGACACATGAAACTCAGATCTCCTTTAATACAATTTCCCATGTTAACAATATTTCTTGCAATTTGTGACAGGAATTAACATTTAGCTCAACACGACTAGCTCAGAGAGAATGATAAAACAGAAAAAAATGAATGTGAGTGGTGTAATAAATCTATCAGACAGTCAACAGAAAAGTTCACTAAGGTCACAAAAAGAATTATTCACAAACATGCATTGAAAAGATTAAGTTAGCCAGTCACGTGATTACCTGCCATCTCTTTCACAAAAGCAGTCTGTCAACAGCATTCAATTAAAAAGTCATTAATTAGCTTCAATGATTGACCTGGTGCCCTGTGAAACTATAATTGTCTGGAGGTTTTACTGCACTTGATTATAGAGATGCACAGTGCCTGTGTGTTGAATCTTACATAGTAGTTACTGTCTGTTTTTTCAATATTTCTTCTTTATTTTTGTCAGATTATGTGGAAAATAGTCATGGATTGGATCCCCCCCCCCCCCCCTCCATGAGTCTATTCATCATAACAGTTGCAGATGTTGAATACATCAGCATAATGTATTAAAGCATGCCTAATTTTTCAGCGACAACGCAGAAAAGTTTAGAAGGTGGTACAATTAAAGATTAGAATAAAATTCCCCTCTCTGAACTTTTCAGAGGATTCTGGGAAATAACTGGGGGGATGTTAATGGAGGCAGATCTAAGCTTGTTTCATGCTGGGCTGTTGCCTTCAACTGGGTGATGACCACAACATTTTTTTTTTATTATTACTGTAAGCCTCGAGAGATGGCTGACCCCTTCATCAGCCGTCATGAATTTATAATAACTGCTTTATAAAATTGCTAACTTCACAGTATTTCAGATCCATTCCCATAAGACAGAACTGTACCAGCACAGCAATCCAGTCACGTAACTGTGCGAACATGAGAGCTACTCATCAAAGTGTGAGTGGAGTGTTTCTGAGGTGTGGAAATGCTGGGATACAGTGAGAGGGAGCCGGGTAGGGGATTCCCAGGACAACAGCTTATAAACAGATCCGCTGTGGTAGGGATGAAATGAGAAGCTAGAAACTTCAAGACAGAAAACAAAACAATTTCTCTATCGGTCTGGCAAAAAAAAGTGAAGTGTTTGCCTCTCGTCTGACAGGCACAGCATCTGTCGGCTGGTCATAAGGCCACTGGGGTTGCTGGTAATGGCTCTGCAGGAAGCATTACTGGGGTACCAGAGGCCTGTTTAATGAAAGATTGGGCTTTTTCTTGAATCATTGAGATGCAAGTAATGGACTTTTAATGAGCCTGACCTTTCAGGGCCCGATACTGCTGTCTGATCCCTGAGTCCCTGTCTGAGGAATGACAAGAATATTTAACACTCATTCCTTGCTCAACACTAGCTCAGTTATTTTCTCATTTTATCAGCATCCTGAAATTAATGACTGTGATGGCACTATCAAAGGCATACACACACATTGTTGAAAATCCATTTTAAAAAGCTGTGACAGTTTTGCCTTTAAAAAAGATGTGACTGTTTTGTTTATGCTTCTAATAATAAAAAAAAGATCATTCTAATATGCTGATTTATAATCAGTGTTGGAAACAGTTGAGCTGCTTAATTTTTTTTTGGACCTGTGATACTTTTTTTCAGGAATCTTTGATAAATAAGGAGTTAAAAAGAACAGTGTTTATTCAAAATAGAAATTCTGTGTTACAATATACACTACTATTCAAAAGTCTGGGGTCAGTAAGATTTTTTTTTTTTAAAGAAATTAATACTTTCATTCATCAAGGATGTGTTAAATGGATAACAAATTAGTAAAGACTTATATCCTTAATATTGTTAGAAAAGATTTCTATTTTGAATAAATGCTGTACTTTTTAACTTTTTATTCATCAAAGAATTAAAAGAAGTATCACAGTTTCCAAAAAGTTAAGCGCACAAGAGCTTCAACCCTTATAATCAATCAGTATATGAAATTATAATCTGAAGGATCAGTGACACTAGACGGATTATGGTCCAGATTGAAAATTCAGCACTGCATAACAGAATACATGTATTTAAAGTAGTACTAGGAAACAATATTAGAAATTACAATAATATTTCACAACATTAGTTTTTTTTCTGTATTTTTGATCAAATAAATACAGCCTTGATGAGCATACGAGACTCCATTAAAAAAATAACATTAAAAATCTTACTGATCCCACATTTTTGAATGGCAGTGTAGCTCAATAAAATATAATTTAGATTTGTAATTCAGATACATCACATCTTTTAACATATTTCTTTCTTTCTTTCTTTAAATTGTTTTTGATAACGTAGCAGTAAAAACGACCTGTAAACAGCAAAAGTTAAAACATTTTTCTAGCTGGTTTTTATTTGATATTTGATATCAGATATTTTCTGCTATTCAGATAACTTTTCACATCTTTGGTACACTTCAAATGTTCTTAGTATCAGCGCTCATATTTTTATGTTGGCTAATTGTGAGGGGCGAGAATTAGCCTCTGCACATGCGTTATACAGTGCTATAATCTGCCAACTCTTCCAAAGGAAAGTAAATCTGGATAGATTTCAGCCCAGTCAGCTGCAATATTATCAGACAGGTCTTGGGGCAACATACTGGAATGAGAAGCTTCATAAGAGGTCTGACTCTGCTGATACACATGATTTGAGTCCTTATGTTCTTCACAGTAAGTACAGTGACCCTCAGCAAGTACTGATTTCTCTCATGGGCTCTGAAACCACAATTACAGATGTTCAGATAATATTCAATCAGAGATAAATGATAAAAATACAGACTTTGTCAGAACCTACTGAGAATATAGAATATCATTATTTAAAGGGGGATTTTCACATCAAAATATATTATTTGTTTTCCACAGAAAAAAATCATGCAGATTTGGAATGATTTGAGGTTGAGTAAATGATGACAGATTATTCATTTTTGAGTGAATTAGGTGTTAAAGCCCTTTCAAAGGGCTGTCTATTATAGAAACCATTGGACACTTTGAGGTTATCCTTTCTCCATATGACTCATCATGGCCCCAGAATCCTAGAATATGTTATAAGGGTGAGTAAATGCAGATAGAATTTGTATTTTTAGGTGAACAATCCCTTTAAGAATTCTGAGGCCATCTCAATCTCCCACTTTCAACTGAGTATTTTTAAAATGGTTTGTCATTGAAACAGAGGAACTTTAACAAAGGTAACGCTGCTGTAAACCTCCTGAAAAGATGTTGGGTTTTAGATGCTTGTTTTAATTAGCAACAAGCTTCATCAGAGTTTCTTCAGGCTTTGCATCGCTATGCTGGTTCACCAGCCAAACCAGTACTAACCATTATGGGAGTTTGTCTCATAGAACATGATAATCACAGTTACCACCCTGGTTTCATTTAGTCCCAGCATACACTTTGCACATGACTTGCAAACATATGCTGCTAATTGCTTTTCATTAGGGAGCCAGTGATCAGAAAGCATATTAATTTTCAAAGTGGCCACTTTTTACCAAAGGCATGGGAAATGATAGTCATTAGACACTCATGGATGGTTGTCTAGATTTTTAGGACTATAGCATATAGCATAATATGAGATGGAGTTTTTACAGGTCTTACGACCTGTCATCAAAATACATCTCTGATCATTTCCTTGAACGCTCGCACTCAACCATATTTTACCCTTTGGATCTTCAGGTCTTTCTTGTGGGGGTTTAAATATGATAATTTGAATAAAATGTTCTGTGTATTTGAATTAGAATGGAATCTACTCCATTGCCAGTTTCTTGCTTTTTTACCCAAATCGCTGTCATTTAAAAAACTGTCAATTTCAATCTGGCTATTCCATTTGGTTTCCTCTCCAAAAGCTACTTTTTCTATCCATGCTTTACTTTTGATTAACAGCATCATCAGAGGAATAGGATTTGGTTTTCATTCAGCAATTTTCCGAGGTGCATTTGTCTTGGCTGATGTGATCTATGTCCCTTCTGTGGTAATGTTCCTGTGTCCATGGAGACACAGGGGGATATAGTGGTAGTATGTGGACTCAATCACCCACTGCCCTTAAGCAGTGACTGGACAGATGCCTTGGTAGAAAAACATGTTTGGAATCTGACACGGCTCACACATACAGGTCAAAGCTGCCCTTTGTGAACATGGAAGTGAAAAAAACTCAAGAATAAACTACATTTGTCAGCGATGAGTTAATTTTTTTTCTAGGCTGACATTCATGTAGGAACTATCAGAAGCAGTAAAAGGTAGAATAGACGGACCATGCAGACATCAGACCACTAAATATCTGGTGGCTGTAGTAATGGTGAATTTAGAGTATATTGCTTGCATTTTTTTTAACCTGTAGAAGTTTTTTCATCAATCTGGTTTTAGAGTGAGCTTGAAAGCTTTAAAATCATTAGCGATGCTTCACAGCTCTTTCCCAAGAAGGTTTATTCCTCACTGTTTACAAATCCTGCATCATTATTAGTGTCTGTAGAAAACTCATTGTTCTAAACTAGATCTATGATGTGGTGCAAAAGCAACTCAGTGGAAATGTATATTGCAAGTATAAAACTCCGCTCATAACTTTATTATAAATGGCGAGCTCAGCTGAAACTCCTCACAGCCCACAGATTACACATTTTAATTCATAATGCAGTCTTTAACCTTGGGGGAGGCTGTCTCTGACATCTCAGAAGACCCATTAGATCAGATCATGTTTCAACGCTAAATTTATTCTCTGTTGCTGAAAACCTTGAGAAATGTATTTAATGCCGTGATGGTCTCATTTTTTAATCTGATCTTCCTCTTTGCCCCTAGCCACCGTTCTCTCCAGATTCACGATTTGTTTAAACTGTGGTTTAGCTGTAGCTTTCCCAAGCTATCAGCTTAATGCTCTGGTGTGCCATAATTAAGACACAAGAGCTGTTTTTGAAGTTTATACTGATTTGCAGGGAAACATGATACTGTAAGCATTTTTTCCCCAATCTAATAAATTGTACTTGTCTGTTGTAGCCTATATTATTCTCTTTTTGATCACAAAAGGAATTAATGGAATGATTTGCATAAATATTTGAACGTGAAACTGAATGCACAATTCATCTTCCAGCAAGTGTCTTTTGAAAAATATTAGACGTAATTGGCAGTACAGTATGTAGTGGAAAAAAAAGTAATCAGTGTTGCTTGGTTACATAAAGCCCCATAGAGTCAATTAATAGAATAGGCTTTGTTGTGCAAGTAATTTTTGTGAAAACCACTCATCTGATTGTTTATTCACCAAGGCTGTTATTTACATTAATTGTAATCAAACCGTAGCATAGCTAATTGGTACTTCATCTCACAAAAATGTACAACAAATGAACCCACCTGCTTTTCCCACTTAATTTGTAGACAATTAAACAAACAAAGATATGAATACATTACCATTAAAATACAGCACCATTAAAAAAGTTAAATGTAAAAGAAAGTTTCTCAATATCTACTATTGTCCTCTCCGCCGTCATTTTATTCCCTTAAAGAGATAGACCTTGGGTCAGTCTGGAATGTCTGTTGTCAGTCTGTGAGACAGCGCTCCAACTTCTCTGATTACTTGTCTGATGGTGCCAGCACTCTGACCGAGAGCTGTGATGGGTCTTTTTGTGACGTGATCTACACTGTCAGAGCAATAATCAGCGAAGCCTATCAGATTCACCCTCCCAAGAGGGTCCCACAGGCCCGTCTCTCTCATCAGGGACCATGGATGACATTTCAGGATCGTCAATCTGCCATCCAGTGTTTTAGACCTTTCCTTTTTCAGTGTGTTCATTACACATTTTTGTGGTAACTGATGGTCTAGTTTTAAAACATCAAACCCTTCTGTAAAGGCCAGCGTATGTTAACTCTGTTTCAGAACTTGGTTAGCAGCTTTGCTGCATAATGCCATTTATCATTTGTTAATACTTTTCAATATTAAGCGATTTAGGTATGTTTATGATTTTCTCACCTCGCAAAATCAAGCAAGTCTTTCCCTTCTTTGTGTTTATTTTAATATATTTAAATATGTAATTAATGTAATTCCTGTCATTACTCCAGTCTTCAGTCTGTCACATGATCCTGTAGTAATCATTCTAATATGCTGATTTGCTCAAGAAACATTTCTTATTATTATCAGTGTTGAAAAGATTTGTGCTGCTTAATATTTTGTAGAAACTGTGATAGTTTTTTTTTTTTTTTCATTCTTTGGAAGGAAGTTCAAAAGAACAGCATTGAAACAGAAATCTCTCATAACAGTGTGAAAGTCGTCACTTTTTATCAATTTAATGCATCTATGCTAAATAGTATTAATATTTGTATTAATTAATTCTGAAAAGTACTGACTTCTTTAAAATATCCTGACAGTACAAGTTTTAATTTGTGTTGTTAAACAACAAAATTTGTGTGCTTTGTACTGTATGCACTAGAGAAAGAATCTCAAAAAATTAAATGAAGATTTTATCCGAAATGCATAATTTTTCTGAAACCTAAATGGAAACTCTCTGCTCCACTGTCTCCAATGCAAAGACACCACCACAGAGAAGAAAGATTAGCCTCCTGGCAGAGGAGCGCTGCCGTGATTTTTCTCTGTGTGCCCATTCAGGTTAATGAAATGAGAGTTCAGAGAAATTGGGCTGGATTTCAGGTGTGACAGAGAAATGAAGGCCAGGAAATGGAAGAGTTTAATGAGTGAAGTTGAGCAGCAGCGCAGAGTCACTCTCTGCTTCACTTCTCTGTGACAGACAACGCTATTTCCTGCTTACACCCAACAACACATCTCACACGTGTACGTATGTACAGTAAATGTCTAATTAGGACCTGCAGCATGCTACCACAGAGTGATAAATGTGGTCCATTAAATGCCTGTGCTGTGTGAATATGGATGGACGTGTCAGTTCTCATCAGGTTCTGGATTATTTCCACAGACTTAAGCGAGTCTTTGTACGCCATCCATCCACTCTGAGATCTGCTTCTTGTTGTTTCACACATTCATCTGCTACACTCTCTAGCTTGTTTAGGTAATGAGGCCCTCCCGTCTGCTTGCCTTAGGGGCTGTGGCGCTCGTGCAGTTGTGCTGGGTAGTTCACAGCTCTTCTCCCTGTTTTCACTAGCTCTCCCTCAGGTGGTCCTGACTCATTCTACCTTCACATAGCTTCAACAATGCTCCACCTGTCTGTGAAGCCTGTACTATAAGTCTGGAGCCGATTTGGGCAGAAAAGTGTGCGGAGAGGTCACTCGCTGCGTTTTAGAGCCCCCAGCTGTTCCAGACCTCATTGTCAGTGTGTGCTTCTGCTTCGCATGAAAGAGAGTGAGGACCACAATGGCTTGTGTTTGTGTGTGCAGTTTCCAGTCTTCCTGGGATTATGGGAAAGGAACTCTTTGAGGTCCTGTGGTGCGCTATGGCCTCTCAGCATGTTTCAAAAATAATTTTTGTTTTTCTTTCTGAACATATGCATTGTCGTTTTTAAAGTGTCAGTGCTTTTGATACTGTATTGTAATATAGTTTTTATCTAAAAATTATTTTAATATTTAAAGGTTTAAATATTTAAACCAAACATTTTTTGAGTAATTTTGCTTGTAACACATTACTATAAATTCACTTTTAGCTCATCTGAACGCAGACAGAAACATTGAAAAAAAGCAAGCGGCCATTCACAGACACATTGCAGTCCTCATTCAATTGAAGAACGGTGCTTACGAGAAGTAATGACATACAGTGAAACATCATTTGCTGTTATTTCACACTAAATTATGACAGAGCTATATTTATTATAATGAGTTTGTTGGACACCTGGGACATTAAAAGTTGTCAAAGATTTACCATGTTCTTTAATTGTTTTAGATAGATAGATAGATAGATAGATAGATAGATAGATAGATGGCTGAAATGCTTGCATATTTATCAGTTTCTGAAATCTGCAGAGGAAGTTTAAAACTTTGATGAATGCAGTGTCGTCTGAATATCTCAATTTACATACAATGAATTGCATGGATGCTGCACATATGAATATTTTTCAAATGTCGTACGAGAAGTACATCTGTATGCGATTTTGAAAGCAGGTACTGTGATAAATTATAACAAATGATCTGGATGAACCGTCGGGGTTCTCATGCTAGCGTAGTGAGGTCAGGATGTTCCTCTCACCTTTATGGAGTGAGGCACCTGGGACTTTAGATAGTCTGCTCAAGCACACCTGAAATAACCACTTTAATTGGAGCACTCTCCAATGCACCTCACTACTCTGAACACCAGCAGAGTAACAAATGATTTTTTCAGGCACTGCTGACCCACTGCAAATGAGTAGATTTTGGAGCCGGTTCATACAGGAAGTGATTAATCTTTATAAACAGAGAGAGGTACAGTTGCTCTGCCCTGAAGTGCTCAGTGTGGGTGGTATGTCATACACAAGAATCCTAGAGGCACTTAGTGGGAAAAGTCCATACTTTGCTTAAGGGGGTAAAGTGATCCACAGTCTACACTAAGTTTGGCCTCACTCCCAGAAGCTCATCTACTGTATAAGTCTAAGTGACTATCGTCACAGCACTGCTTCTTACTAAAAACAACTATAGAGAGTAAAATTAATTTACCTTAAAGATGATTCGGATTTCTGTGATTGTTCCATTGCTTAAAGTGTTGTTTTCTTGTGAAATCTACTAAAGTAGCAAGTAGATAATCTCCTCTTGTTATAAAGCTGTTTTCACACTTTTTGCAAACTTTAATTCCACTACTGGTCTCTTTTAACAATGCACTTTTAGGTTTAAACCATGCTACACTCTTAAAAATAAAGGTGCTTCACGATGCCATAGAAGAACCTTTTTGTCTAAATGGTTCCAGAAAGAACCTTTAACATCTGAAGAACCTTTCTGTTTCACAAAAGGTTTCTTCAGATTATAAAAAGGTAAGAAAGAGATGGTTCTTTAAAGAACCTTTGACTGAATGGTTCTTCATGGAACCAAAAATGGTTCTTCTATGGCATCGCTTGAAGAACATTTTGAAGCACCTTTATTTTTAAGAGTGTATGTCAGCATCACAAGCACTAATGTCAGCTGTTTGCCACTGTAATGCAGTGTTATTCATTGGGTTAACAGTGAATCAGTTTGATTTGTGATTTACTGGCTTTTGGTTGACTACACAGGTTGATTTGATTAAAAGATTTGATTTAGTATTTTTTTGAATGTATTTATTGTATTCTATAAAGATGGCATGTGATGAAAATTGCAATGCTCACAATTCAGAATCCAAATCAACAGCCGATGGATAAAACAAAGTTGTTTCTTTTTTTTAGGGTGGATCTTATGCTACTTCCGTTTCATTGCAACTTTAAATTCTTTCCTTAGTGTATATTAATAATTTGATTTGTGCTTTTAATCAGCTATTAGCCAACACAAACAATTTTCTTTCAAAAATCTTTCACACCAACCAAACAACTGTAACTTTAACAAATGGCCTCATGTCACACCAAAAGCTCTAGCGTGAAGTGCCCTAAAACGTTTGAAAGTAAAATCCTTACAGGGGTGTTTGAGAAACAGTCTTTCAGATGAAGTCACCATGCTGCATGATTTGAATTGCTCTGCACTGATTGAACTGCTAATAGCTCTGTGTTCTTTCATGCTGTTCAAGCAGGGAATGTAGTCTCCAATCTAGAAAGTACACTGACAACACAACAGTTACACAGACAGAAATGTTCCATTGTATGGATGCAAATATTCTCTCTGACCTCCAGGAATCCTGCGCTGGTGCCATTAGTCAGAGCAAACAGTGTCTAATGTAGTCTGGCTTGGGCCAGGAAGATTGGTGGCCAGAAACCTTCTTCTTGGACATCAAGGTGAGGGTGAAAATAAAGACAGAGAAGAAAGGGAAAACAGGGAAGCGATGTGGGAAGCCCCGATGAGTTGATAGTGGAGCGTTTGGGTAATGGATGAGGCATGGGCTTGCAGCTGGTTGTGCAGACACAGATAAAGAGAAAGTCGGCATGGTCATGCATGTCTAATTCCATCTTTTGGCTCTAGCTCTAACCCCTGGCAAACAGAAGGGAGTGTATACAGGTTGTATGTAATATATTTCTTAATAATTTTCTGTTGTCTTAGCTGGTTAAATAGAACTCTAAACAGGCAAGACTGGGACTAATTATCACATAGAGATGGTGTGAAAAGGGCTGGTAAATAAGGGTTTGAGTAAAAGTAAAATTACAAAAATGCTTGATTGCCTAGCAGTGGCTTTGTATATTTCGTATTTATAGTTTGTAGTTTGTATTTGTACAAACGTTTCGGTCACATGTTGACCATTTTCAATGCCAAGCTAACAATCTAGTTAGCAAGTTAGCTTGGAATTGAAAATGGTCAACATGTGAACGAAACGTTTGACTTGTTTCACTCAGTAAATTGCTTATATTGTTTTCATCTAGCTTGTGACTCTTTGATGTTTGAGTGTGCAGACTTTTTTCAAGCTCTTCACCTTTGGGAAACTTTTTTGGTCTACGCACCTCAGTTGGATTATTTTGAAGGCGAGGTGAGACTCTGGCTGCTTCTTTGTATATTGGCTTCAATCACCCATTTTATTTCATAAGCCTCTTAAAAAATATATATTTTTAAATTGCAGCTATAGAATTGTTAATTTTATCTTCCAAACTAAAAATCCAATGTCATAATTTTTACTGTTCCTGTTAGTTAAACAACTGAAGTTAAATGGTTTATAGGTGAATAAATTATGCTTTTATATATTTATTTAATTAATTTTCATTAATTTTCATCATTTTACTTTAAATTGTACTGAAAATCCCATAATAGGATGATTAATGGCAAGTCAAATTGTGACAACTTACTGCACTATAGGAGGTCAACATGTATTCATTAAACTGTATTTGTTTTTCCTGTGTAATGATGGTAAAAATGTCAGTGCTTTTTTATAGTACAAATCAACCCATGAAAGTTTCACTGGAGTCAAAAGTGAGACTACTAGCTCCAGTTACTCCTATAGCATACTATATTGATGTCCATGATACATTATAGCATGGGTGGCGTTCCACTCCCTTAAATCAACAAAATTTGTATTTTATGTAGGCTAAAGTAAATAGAAAAATTGGATTGTTTTCAGAATAAAACAGCTTCCTACGTATATTAGGACCATGAGCATTTTATTGTTTATTAGACTGATGCCATACAGTCACAAGAACTGACATAACTTTCTCTGTAATGGCCTTATGTCTATTTGTCTTAGAAATATAGCAATAGTATTTTACGGTAAATACCATTAATTCAGACTCAGTGGCTCCATCCTCATGACCTGTTGTACTTCCCTTGTCAAGACAGTCAGTCATGCTAATGATTCTGAATGTATTTCTGAATCCTGTGGCGTGACCTTAGGCTGTTTGCATCCTTCTTGACCACTGCTGCTTTGCTTTTGAGAAACTGCAGCTGCTTCCGTTTTTCCATTAGGAAAAAATCATCTGTCGTACAGGGTTAATGGATAAGGCCATAAGCTAAATAGATCAATAAATCAGAATTGTCATGGCAACTGACCGGCAGAGCAAATCTCCAGCCTCTAGCATCGGCGCTCTCGTAACTACCAGAAATATCAATAAACCAAACACTGGGTCGGCGCGGCCCAGTTTCTGAGCCCGTCTGGAGGTCAGAGCGTTAGTCAGGCATTTACTGAAAAGCTGTGATTAGCACTATTGAATTTAATTTGTTTCTACAATAGTGGGCCGGAGTCAATGGGTGCCCTTACAGAGGGTAATAATTTATTCAGCGTTCAGTGGAATTACACGGCTCCAGCGTGCTTGTGTTCTCATTTCATGCCGAAAAAAGTGCTGCCTCGCTCCCTGACATTGTGTTATCTGACGCGCACAGTTGTAATCCCCACTTCAACTTCCATCTCTCCCCACCCACCTCCCAAAACTGCTTCACCAGCCATGCGTGACATAGGCTGGTGAACAGGAAAGTAGAGCAAAAGATAAAGAGAGAGACTGAGAGACTGATGTGTCCTGGTGATTGTTGTTACTTGTGTTTACTATCCATCCCTAAAGTAAATGACCTTGTGTCATGTAGCCTGGGGATGTGCTGTTTGCATGCTTCATTTTCCTGATCTGCAGGTATTGCGCTCATTCGTTCCCAATGGCTATGCGATTGTATTAATTTTTCATTAGAAACAGCACCTCCTGCCAAGACCTCTGTTTGTTTCCTATTATCGTTTTGAAAGATCTCCCCTCAGGATTAGATGATTCAAAGCTGTCCAGCTGTTATGTGATCTTGTGCTTCAGCCAAACAACTTTGTTGTACTATCATTGGATGTGACAAAGTGACCAGCATGCCCAGTGGCAAGACTAATGCTCTGTTCCAAAACCTATAGTGAGCTGAATATAGAGGAAGAATTTGAAGGAAAGGCTGTTTACCAGAGGTGCTACTTCCTAGGACACTATATGTTTTGGCCAAATTCTAGGGCTAAATTCTTTGTAGATATGATATTCCAGTGTTTCCCATTAAGTCTACACTTAGACTTCTCATAACAGCATAAAAGATCTGTAACATTGTGTTTTGCTGCATTTCATTGGCAAAGCATATGGCTTAATGCATTTATCAAATTGCTAAAGGTTGCGGTTTCATTATACTGTATACGTTAATAGTCTATTGCATTGTGTTCATTTCTATGCGAGCAGCTCATGATCCATTGTTTTTAGCATCTTAGAATGGCTCGGATCACAGTAATGTTGTAGTAAACCCCATTTAGAAATGAAGACATAATTATTGTAATTTTGCTACTGTAGTGTACCTTTGCTACCAGTACCATCCTCTTATTACAATAGTGATGTATTTCTTAGTGATATAAAATGTATAAATAAAAATATGAATAATAACATTAAAATGTGAACGGAGACACTATCACAACAAAAAAAAAGGTTTGAGTTAAGTCCCTAAAGTCAGTGCAAACAAAATTCAATTTTGTTCTCTGAAACAGGGTTGAGTGAAATAGGGTTGAAGCTGTTTCTCTTTAAAAGTGATGCATTGAACATTAAAATGTACAGAATTTTCTTATGCTCCTAGAAGGTCTGAGGTCCATGCAACATTTTATTAATTCAATACTAAAAACCTTAGTTATAAAAAAGCTATTACAATAGTTTGGTGTAATTAAAAAGTAATCATATTTTACAATATTTGTGAGTACAGCTTATGACAGTATTGCTAGTTTAGCAACAGGCTAACATTAAAGTACTCCCATACACTATTTGTGCAGAGCAGAGACTTGCTGCTATGAACATTCCATGTTTGAGGTTCTGTGGTGGTATTGATGCTTCCATAGAAGACAGGGTCCTATGTAATGAGTTGCCTTTGATTACATTTTGGAACAGTGCAATACATAAATTTCTATAGAGCATAGATTTCTTCAAACATCGATCTATATGATGTTCCATCTCCCTTACCGCTAATTCGTTGAACGCTAACCTTTTTTGCCGTATCTGAATAAGTAACAACATAAAGACTCCTTTATGTGCTTTTAATTGCGCTGAAAGTAATAGCTCAATGTAGCAACCTCCAGTAGGGCTTTTCCAACAGGGCTTCAATCTGTCAAACCACGAGCAGGAGGAGAATCCCACAGGCCCTTCATTTAAATGAGGCGCTGTGGCCCAACCGCATTAGTTACACTTCATGTTGTGCTTCTCTTGCTGTGGTGCTGAATGGGAGCTGGCAGTGGAAAGAAATTCATTTCACCACAGCCCACTGGCTATGCACTCAGGCTCAAAATCTTTTTTGCCAGGTTAAGAGTCAAGTACCAAAAACGTAAGGGAATAGTTTATGTTTGGGAACATTTCTGAACAAATGTACTGTTTTCTCTATCACTGCTTAACTTTTAACAAGATCCCTCATCCTTTTAGACCTCTCAAGAGTTTTTGGGTGCCCCACATGCAGTACAACTTACACTTTGTAAAAAGCGAAGGGCACACACTTTTTTCACACCTCAATGGTAAGAGAAATTGGCCAGGAACAATGATTCACACTGCTGCACAGCAGTCTGTTAGGCAAGGCAAGGCAAGGCAAGTTTATTTGTATAGCACATTTCATACACAATGGTAATTCAAAGTGCTTTACATAAAATAAAATAAAAACAATAATCACAACAATAAAACAAGGAATTTAAAACTTTGACAATTATTTAAAAAAAATTTTGATTTAAGAGGTTTAAAATGAATTTAAGAAAACGATTATACATATAATATAGTGCAATCAGTTCGGACATCGCACAGTGCTCATTCAATAAATGCACAGCTAAACAGATGAGTTTTGAGTCTAGTTGTAAATGTGACTAATGTTTTAGCACATCTGATCTCTTCTGGAAGCTGATTCCAAACTGCGGGTGGCATAATAACTAAAAACGGACTCCCCTTGTTTTGTGTGAACCCATGGTATTTCTAACTGACTCGATCCTAAATGATCTGAGTGGTCTGTTAGGTTTAAATTCAGTGAACATATCTGCTATGTATTTAGGCCCTAGGCCATTGAGTGATTTATAACCGAGTAAAAGTACTTTAAAATCAATCACTACATATACTGGAAGGCCATGTAAGCACCTGAGGACTGGTTTAAATATGCTCAGATTTTCTGTTCTAGGCAGAATTTCCGGCAGCAGCATTCTTGTGAGCTGCAGCTGTCTAATGGTCTTCTTAGGCCGGTGAGGAGACCATTACAATATTCCACCCTGCTGGTGATAAAGGCATGAGTAAGTTTCTCCAAGTCTTGACTGGAAAAAAAACATCTAATTATTGCAATGTTTTTTAGATGATATTATGCTGATTTAGTTACAGCTTTGACCTGACTACTGAAACTAGGTCGGTCTCCAGACTCACCCAGATTCCTGACCTGATTTTTTAGTTGTTAGACCCCTAGAGTCTAGGTATGCATTCACCTTGAGAACTTCTTTGTTTCCAAATGCAATGACTTCAGTTTTTTTTTTTTGTTTAACTGAAGAAAGTTCTCGCACCTCCAACTGTTAATTTCATCAATGCATTGGCAGAGTGAGTCAATGGGGCTGTAGTCATTTGGTGATAAGGCTAGGTAAATCTGGTTATCATCTGCATAGCTGTGATAGGCGTTTTGGTTCTTTCTCATTATTTGACTTTGTGGGAGCATATACAGGCTAAACAAGGGCGGTGCAAGAATTGAGCCTTGTGGGACTCGCAGTCATGGACGGCCACTTAGACTTATGCTCTCCTATACTCACATCATAACCTCTCCCTTCTAAGTATGACCTGAACCACTTAATTACCATCCCAGAAAGCCCAACCTAGTTTTCCAGTCTCTCTAGTAGTATGTTATGATTGACAGTGTCAAACGCAGCACTGAGATCTAGTAGTACCAGCACTGATATTTTGCCAGATTCAGAATTTAAGTGAATATAATTTATTATCTTAATGAGTGTTGTCTCTGTGCTGTGATGCGGTCGGAAACAAGATTGAAAATTGTCCAGGTATCCTTTTGAGTTTAAGTATTTGTTCAGCTGTTTAAAGACTACCTTTTCAATAATCTTTCCTATAAAAGGAAGATTTGATATTGGTCTATAGTTGCTCATTATGGTGTTATCAAGATTTCTCTTTTTTCAGAAGGGGTGTAACAACTGCAGTTTTCAGGGAGTTTAGAAAAGTCACAGAAAGAAGTGAGGCACCACTTCTAAGAGATCTGCTTCCAAACAGTTGCACCCTTTTGAAAAATATGTGGAAGTGTGTCAAGATAGCATGTTGACTATTTAAGGTGCTGTACTATTTCTTCCAAATTTTTGCTATCAATTTCTTCAAAAGCATACATAGTATCTTCTTTTTGATATTGCGTTCGAATCTGTCTGACCTCTGCATAACTTGAGGATGTGCTAATCACATTCCTGATTTTAATGATCTTCTCAGAAAAGAAGGAGCAAACTCATTGCATTTGCTGTCAGAAAGCATTTCACTGGGAATCTGACTTCGGGGTTTCTCAGTCTCTCAACAGTAGCAAAAAGAGTGCGAGTGATGTTTAAGTTACTGTTTATAAGGTTTAAGAAGAATGACTGTCTAGCTTTGCCTAGTTCCACATTGAAAGTACGAAGGCTGTCTTTATATATGCTATAGTGTATTTCAAGTTTCGTCTTCCGCCACATCCGCTCAGCTTTTCTGTATTGTCTTTTCATACTCTGTACTGCTTTTGATTTTCTCCAAGGTGATTTTTGTCTGCCAGTCTTCTTACTGACTTTTAGAGGAGCAATATCATCAGTGACATTCTTTTGAGTTAAAGGATTCAAGGAGAAGATCAACAGAGTCTGCAGAAATGCTTGGTGTTAAAGATATAGCCTCCATAAATAGCACACTAGTGTTTTCGTTAATGCATCTCTTTCTGACTGAGACCGATCTAGATTCAGTGGTAACAGAGATCAATATATCAAAGAAAATACAGAAGTGATCAGATAGTGCTACGTCCTTAATAACAATGGATGAAATGTTTAGACCTCTATTGATGATTAAATCTAGAGTATGTCCATGATTGTGTTTGGTTTCATGCACATGCTGAATCAGGTCAAAAAGTATTTAGAACAGTTATAATTTATTTTGTAGTTTTGATTTCTGGGGGGGTCCGGTGTGATGGGGGCGGTATGTGAATATTAAAATCCCCGGCAATAGCAAAACAGTCAAACTCTGAGGAAATCATTGATAGTATTTCTGTGAACTCTTCAACAAAGGCTGGAGAGTATTTTGGAGGCCTGTAAATAATGATAAACAGAATGCGTGGAGCACCTTTCAACACAATCCCTAGATATTCAAAAGACAAGTACTGACCAAATGACACTTGCTTGCATTGATAGACATCTTTAATAGAGCAGCTACACCTCCACCTCTCCTAACAGCTCTGCAGACACTCATGAAGGTAAAGTTAGGAGGGGCTTTTTCATTGAGGACTGTTGCACTGCAGCGGTCTTTTAGCCATGTTTCGTTTAGAAACATAATCCAGGTTGTTTGTGGTTATTAAGACATTGATTAGAAAATTTTTTTTTTTTTAGTGAGTGAATGTTTAAAAATGCTAACTTGATGACTTTGCATTTTGTCTCAACAGCAATATTAGTTTGATGCATAACAGGCCGCAGATTAGATGAGTCAGCCGTACGGCTTGAGAAGGCCTTAGACTTTCTATCACGTGATAAAACAGAAATAGAGAAAACTACAGGCACACAGGGTTCCCGCTTGTTCTGTAAACATTTGTGAATGTTGCTGCTATTAGCGGGACCCGTCACATATCACTGAGAGCTGCTATCAGTTATTTTTGGTTCACCTACAGCAAATGGAGGGTTTGGGCCCTGGCGTTGTGGCAGCGGCCGGAGAGCTGTTACCTCTCAGCGTATTCACGCTCCCATCAACTGACCACTTGTGCTGCTGTCGCCACATTTTTGTTGCAAACCCTGGTTCATATGCCCCGCCATCTACCACTCTGCATACTGTTGTATGCTCTCTTTGTTTTCAGAGCTGCTGAGGTAGACAGACAAATATTTGTGGGAGATGTGCAATCACTGGTTTGTTGGAGCAAATAGGGTGAATAACAATGTTGTATCAGAGTTGCTTGTTGAATCCTGATTAGTAGATTTTTTAAATAATGCAAAAAGTGGCTAAAATTAACTAAAATTATTTATAATTTTTTTGTAATAGAATACAATTATTACAAATTTATTTTACATTATTACAAAATATTTCTGTTTTATATAACTATTCTATTTTAAACTTTCTATTCATCAAAGAATCCTGAAAAATATGTATCATGTTTTCCACAAAAATATTAAGCTGCATAACTGTTTTCAACATTGATAATAATAAGAAATTATTCTTGAGCACCAAATAAGCTTATTAGAATGATTTTTGAAAGTTGAGTGACCTAAAAATTTAATATACAAGGCATTTTTGAATCAAATAAATACGCCTTGGTGAGTATAGTTCGATATAAAATGTAAAAAAAAAAATTAAATGCTAAGAAAAATTATTGACGATCGCTATTTATTGAAATTATAATTAATTATATTATAATTATCATCACAGCTATTTGTATTTTATTCATATCTATATTATATTATATATGTGTGTTAGTTTATGTTATGTTATGTTATGTTATTATTTTGGTCACACCTTTATTTTAAGGGCCAGGTCCGCTATTAATTACTTTTGTTGACTATTACGGTCATTTTTCACCCAAACTACTAATTATTTGCTTAGACGGTAGTTTGTTAAGTGTAGGTATTGGGTATGATTAGAGATGTAGAATATGGCCATGCAGAATATGTGCTTTATAAGTACTTATAAACAGCCAATATGCTAGTAGTATGCATGCTGATAAGCAACTAGTTAATAGTGAGAACTGGTTCCTATACTAAAGTGTTACCTATATTATATTATATCATGTGTTTACTTGTGAAATATTTATTAGAGTTGAAAATATTTATCATATAGAGACTGGAGCACTTGAGGTACACTATTGCTGTGGACAATGGGCATTATTCAGAAATATTTCACATTCAGTTAGCCAATCAGAAGAATCCCAAGTGTTGTGCAGAAATGTTTTTGTTTTGTCTATATATAACAAGTGTTTTGCTCAGTGGCCCCTGACCTCTGCATTAGTATTGCTGCTGAGAGCTGTGCTGGTGTGACTTTGGGGTCAAATTTGGCACACACTCCTGATTGGTGGAAATGGTGTACTCATGCCTGAAATTGGTGCGCAGCCCAGCACTGAAAACTGTTTACTGCTTCATTATCAATTAGACTCCAAATTTGAGCTGCGCAAACCCCCTTTTGTTTTCAATCTCAGCATCTTTTATTTCCTTACAAATCCCACTGTTTGTGCCTTGACAGATGTCTTTATTTCACACAGTGCCAGATGCTCTTTCAAACTACGCTAGTCTCTTTTCTCGAGGTAATGTTCTTCCTATGTTTTCCCTGAGGTTATACTCTGTTCAAAACTTTCATTATGAAGCCGAAAGATGTCTGGGAAAACAGATAGTGACGTTCTCATATTCATGTTCACTCAATCACCACACAGCTGACCTGTAGACTGCACAGACACGCTGAGGCTGTTCTGAATCACTCTGCCTCCCAGTATGTTTTGTAAGTTCCTGCCGATATCTGTGGCCACGCTCGTGACCTGTCTACCTGCTAATCAGCCACCTGCTGGATCTCTACCCAGGTCTCGGCACGGCTCCTTTCACAGCCATTCTCGCCCCCTCACCTCAGAGTTGGACAGCTCAGCCCAAACACCGCTCATCTCTGCCTCCATGTTCTGTCCGCTCTGAATCGCCCACACAGTGTCTGCAGGTTGACACACTGAGCTGGTGAGTGCCATCGCTAAGGGATGTCATCTCCCGCCTGCAAGTCACACTACAGGCCCTTCAGAGACACCAATTGACTCCAAGCACTTTTCCTGTAATTTCATCTAGAATGACTTCACTCCATCTTCTCTTCATCCCTTACTCTGATTCTCGATGGAGTCCCGTCAGTGTCTCGCTCTCTCAGAGCGGATGCTCGTCGGCAGACCCAGGCTTTGGGATTATGCTAATTTAACTCCAGCCTGTTCACACCTGGATGCAATGGGGCATGAAACAGGGAGTGCACTCACTGCAAAACTTTTCATTTTTAAAATTCAGAAAGAGAGAGGGAGGGAGGGAGGGAGAAAATCGTTTTCCTTTTTTAACAGTTGCTGTATGTAGCTTCTTTAAATTGTTGGATGTTTTTCTTTATTTAAAAAGCTATCATATGATTTAAATAGCACTGAGATTCTCTATCTTTCAAATTCTTCAAAATCTTGCTTTGTTGTTGTATTAATAAAATATAGAGACAAAACCCTTACTGTGAGCTAATGAGTTGTGTGCTGTTTGATATTGTTTATGTGGTTTCTTAGGCAATCCAGGCGATAAAAATATCTTTTTTTTTTGCTAAACAAAATGGATCAATATACACACACACACACAATTTGTATTTATTTATTTTACAAAGAGATTATTTCAGCAGCTTTCATCTCTCCTTTCAAAAATACTGCATAGAATTTTTGCATTTGCTTGAATTGGGAGAGGAGCATTGCATTTTTCTTAAAAAATGACCACATTTCCATAGACTGACTGTTCTCTGTGTTGAGAAAGTTTAAATTTATCAGTCATTATTTTGAAATTATAAAAATAAACGAAGAAAACTCTTCTCATCTAGTTTAAGCATCAACACAAGTTTCCAGATACAACATAGAGTTAGTTTACAGTCCAAGCAGAGTAATGCATTTTTTGCATGTTTGACCCAAAATCTCTCCCAACTATTATTCTTAAGAAAAGAAGAAAATAAATCAATATGACATTTCTCACAATATACATTGTGCAAAGAACCACACAACAAATACATGCATGCTATGAAAAACTACTGCTTGTCTTACCTGATAAAGCCCCCTTGGAAAAAGAAAAAAGACAAGATGTATAAAATCCTTATGACCTGAGGGAGCATTCTCTTGTCAGTCTCTCTTTCTCTCTCAGACCGTTTGAAGAACTTACAGTCTACAAAATTACCAAATCCAAAGAGGAGCAGGTAAAACTCGACAGGAATGCATTGTCTTACAGAGTGATCCGAGCCTGTCTGTGAAGAAACTTCTTCTGCCTTCCTCCCTGCTCACTTCTGCTGGCTGGAAAATCCTCCACAGTGCCCTCCCCCCACCACCACCCCCACCCTCAGATGACAAGGAGAACAGGTGAGAGAGCAAGCATGTCTGTGTGTCTGGGTTTGTGATTTGAAGAGACTATGTGCTTTTCCCTTTCTTTCTTGCTCTTTTTTTATGGCCAGCTGCTCGCTTCAGGAATTATAATGGAGAGGATTTAAAGGGCCAGCAGTACATTTGAAGGCAGGGAGATGGCGTGTGGTGAGCCCACTGAGAAGCGGAGCAGAATGAGGAGGATCTAAGAGATCAGAGAGGGGGATGGAGGATTTTTCTGGCTTTGTTTATGTTAGTTATTTTTTTTCTCTCTCTTTTTCTCAGTGTGGAGGACTAACCACTTTAAGGCTTTGCTTCAGTGCACAAGTGTGTGGCATTGTGTGTGTGTGGGTGTGTGTACTGAAGGAATGAAGGAGATCCAAAAACACGAGAGCAAGAGATGTGCTTATAACATATGCTAGGTTTCATATGAATATTTTAAAGCTGGCTTATAATGGTAAATACCATGTACCTTAATGTGATAATGGAGAGTAGCCTACAGTATGTACATTATATACATAACACCTACTCTAATTAAGCATTTCAATTTTAAACAGTGTAATGTTTGTTCCTCTAGCATTACAAACAAGAATAAAACATGAAAATATTTTAAGAAAAAGTATTTTTAATTAAATTATAAATACATTTGATTAAATAAAATTTTAATTAAATCTGAATAATTCAGACCAGCACCAAACCTGTATAAACCATCTCAGACCAGCATGGAAATTCCATTCAGCAGGGTGCTGAAGAAATTTTTTTTTTGAAAGGGGCTGTTTTTTCCTTTGTAAACTCGAGATGAAAAGGCACCACATGAGAAATTTCATTCTGAATGAAAAATTACTTGTGGCTCCTGACCATCAAATTACCTCAGCTGGAGTCATTCATCTTCTCAGCGGATGACATCGCTGATACCACCGTCTCCTAAGGAGATAAAGGTCTCGCTCTTTTTAATCTTTTCAGGGGAAAACACATGAGATTAAACACTCACCTCTGCAATTATCTTTGGGCTTCTGGTGTACAGAGCCTGGCTTATGAAAGATGCATTAGAGCCTGTTAAAAGAATGAATCAGAAATGTGAAGCTTGAAAACACAAGCAACCCTTCTTCATTTCTGTTCTTTGTTATGACCGTGAAATTCATTGCCCCAGAACATCCCAAAGTGAATCCAGCCTAAAATAACCCTAACCCTATCGTTCTCTCTATCATCTATCTCATCGCTCTATCTATCTATCTTCTCTCTCTCTACTATCTATCTATCTATCTATCTATCTATCTATCATCTATCTATCATCTATCTATCTATCTTTTTTGCAATAAAAAAACATTGGCTGGTGAGGTGAAACTATATGGACTGTGTTTGTACCCCTCAGCTCAGGGGTGTCAAGGCTGCAGATGCCAATACTTCCGTAGCACCTTTATGCTGAGCTGACTTTCTGGTTTCCCTTGTGTATGGTGCTCACATGGCCCTATAGGACTGCTGACATATGGAGCTGGAGATCCATCCGTCACCCTGCTGGGACCAAACACCATGAAAGGGCATAGAAGTGGAAACCAAATATAGACGAATATCAATTGCTGTGACATCTTTGCCCTATTGGCTGCTATGGCTTGGCCACAAATCAAGTTGCTAAGTCCCCCGTTTTTACCCGTTGTCTGTCTCTGTTGTCCTTCGCAGCTTCACGAGTCCTGTTGCCTTCTCGATTCACTGTACTGCTGCAGAACTCAGTAAATCCACCAGCAGGTATCACTGAGCATTTATTCACAAATCTATTCTGATCCGTAGGGTTTAGACTTGTCTTGTGCATTTTACAAAATGATACACTGATTAATGCATTAATGTAATGTCTCTGAATTATCTTCTTATGTGGGTTAATTATTGCAATGTGTAAAAAACATTGTTGTTCAGTTTTTTCTTTCTTTCTTTTTTTTTTTATAATAGAACAATCATTATTAGGTTAGGTTAAGTAAGTTAATACACATAATAAACATATGACTTTAATACAATTAACATTTCTTATATAACTGTGTACAAGTCTGGAGGAGTGATTAAATGTGTTACTTTTTATCTTATTATTTTATGAATAATTAATTGTACTATTTCAACATGTTAAATGACAGCCCTTAAAAATATTAAAATATTTGAATGAAACGTAGTATGAAGCTTAAACGGTCCCTTTTATACTGCGAACAGACTGAGTTACAACTACAACATAAAATAATCTGAAAAGCTGTTACAGTCTAAATGCAGCAAAGAGATATTTAGACAGCTAATCAAAATTTTACATGGCTAAGGGGTGTTTTACATCTTTACTCATTTGGTTCTCTATTCATATTACTCTTTCAGTTTGAGAACGTCCCTATTTGAATATGGTGCACGTAACAATTAAGCTTGATTGTCTTTTTTTTCATCCAGAGAGGACTGAATTACAGTCTCAAGTATCTGTGATGACCCTCTTCCTGATCCACAATGACACACTGTAGCATTTGGACCAATCAGACACACAACTTTTTGTTATATTTAACAAATAATATCTACCCCCCTCAGTTAACAATCCATATGAGGTCCTATGGACCCTTCCCCCGAAATGCACCTAACACCTCAGAAAGGCAGGACAGGCCTCTGGTTCCATGGTAACCAATGCTGATGTCACTGGTTTTATGGCCTAAAGGAATGTAGGGGAGAAACTCCCTCATTTTACTAATGAGAAAGACACACAATGCCCAGAGAAATGGACTGTTCTCTAATTAATTCATAGGAAAACCTTTCTTTGATTGAATGCACATATCCTTCAGGTCATTGTGTATACCATTACTGTTCTTGTATATTGTCTGTTGTAGTGTAGGCTGTTTTATGCATGTTATGATAGACCACTAGTTAATTTAACCTCACCTATTTCATGTCTAGTATTTATGAATTCGCCTTCTTATGATCGAATCAAGTGTGTATATTATATGCTGATACATATGCAACATATTGATGTTCTAATAATCGGTACTAATTTGTGCCTCAACAATCCAGCGAATTACATATGCAAAATACAATGCTTAGAGAACAAAGGGTCGTAAACCATCCAGCAATTGCCACCTCCCGCTCGGAAATTCCATTTTGCTCTTTGGACAAGCCCATCTTGAAAGGCGGAAATCTTCTCCGACCTTAAAGGCCCGGCACCAGGGACCCGCCCCAGTCGGTGGTTAGGTCAGAAGCAAAGATGAAGATGTGAGAAAAAACGCTTCAGGATACCAAAGCATATGTGCCAGGCCTTTCTTCGGCCTAGTACTTTCCATTCATCAAGTGACACTGACACAAACTGGTTCTTTTCATCGACGCCGCATTCGCAAAGATCAACGCGAAGCCTTATTGGGCATTCCCCCCCCCCCACCCCCCCCCCGGAATCTTTTTTCAGACATACTCGCAAGTATCAAACTTAGTCGATTTAATTGATGCGTTAAGTATCAGTTACACCTTTTTACAAGGTTGTTTTGAGTGAACTAAGAATCTGACGTTTTGCCCTCAGGTTTTAGATCTTTTGAATATTCAGTGTCCATAATTCATTCTTTAATGCCTCTTTCTATGCGTATTCAAACTTTAAACCCTTTCCTATACCTGTCTGTGTGTGTGTGTGGGTGTAGTGTATGGTACCAGCTTTATGTGTTTATTTATTATGTTAGACTAGTTTCAGTGTTTATGTAGTTAATAAAACCTTACTTGTATCACACTTGACGTGTTCATTGTTTGCTCATAACCGGAGTCACTAATCATGCAGATTTACGTTACAAGCTTGTAGAATTGTACAGTAAGAAAGTTATTCCCCTTAACCAGGAAATTAACGTTCTTGGAATGACAAGACGTTGACCCTGAGAGGTCATGTAAATATCTACAGCGGATCTAAATATTTATTATAACTAGTTATGGTTAATTATTCATATTTCCCCATGAGCTGATTCGCTACAACACTAAAGAGCCAGCAACTTGCTTCATTTAAAAGGTTTGCTGTTTGCTTTTTTCAGTGGTATTTTATACATATGGACAGTTTATACACTTTGTATTTTATTAGTATGTCCTTGTTTGAACTATTTCAGAATGGCAGTTTCATTGCATTTTAAATAGTTTTGATTGTTAATTGTCTGCTGTTACATATCAAACCATCAAATTAATAAATGACAAGAATGCCACAGTTAGTGATTTAGTTTGATGTCAAGAGTCAGTGCTCATATAGATCCATATGATTAGGATTAAATTAGAAAGTCTACTTTTCATAGATCCAAATCTTAAATGTTCGTTAAGAAAAATGTGTATATAAGTGTGAATGCAGTTTTGGATGTCAGAGGGGTTTGTGAGGCTACTGAGAGAGCAGGAATCTTCCCAGTATGTGCCTGCTCATATCTCAACCCCTCATGCATAAAGATGCCACTCTCCTCTTTAAATCCAATCTCTGTGGCCTTTATCTGCTCTCACACATGCATTTTCGTACTTCTGTGGAACTTCTTTTCCTTTGTGATTAGACTTGCTCTATTTGAATTAGTTATTACAACTTGATTGAGGAACACTTTCATGAGCATTAATGTTGACAAACAGCACTAAATTCATTCAGTTTCATATTTAGTCAGTTAGGGCAAGCATCCAAACCAACTTAGTTACTTAAAAGGGTATTAGATTGGGCTTTGGAATGAGTGTGGGAATGAAATGCTAAATACCACGTAAAATTTGAGGGTAAAAATTATGTTTACAGCTAGTTCCTAATCTGAATGGATGAAACATGGTAACAATTAAAATAGCTGATATAAAATAGTGTTTTTCATTTAACATGATTGTAAGGGAAACAGGTCAATTTAGCTCAAAGGGAATCATTTAAGATTTTAAAGGGAATTTGGACAGAATCACTGTTTTACGGCTGATCACTGAGTCGACCAGCGATTCATTGAACGGGCCGTATAACATCAATTCTGTGTAGGATATCAGACCGAATCAGACAATCTAAGATTTGGTCAAAACATGGTTGAAACACGAGGAGTCCAAATTCCACTGAGGCCCAAGACAACAGGATATCATAAATCAGACCCCAGCCTCTCTGAAGCAAGCCTAAACCTAAACCACTGTCACATAACAGTTTTCAACATTAACACAAAAGAACTCTTATTGACAATTCCAAGGAGATTGTACATTTTGGGGCAAGTTATCAAGAATAATGTTCAAAAGAGATGACCGCATGACTATCCCACGATAGTAACTACAGTCACAAGCTCCTCGTAAATTGACCTCCCCCACTTTACGCCAAGAACAGGAGACTAAAATTCGTACAGACATTTTAATATCCTGGTCTTTTCTACTGCACAGATGGACGGCAACTGCCTTTCCTCACCTAAATGACACTAAAAGGACTGGTGACCAGCTAATAATTGCTATGCATAACTCCATATTATGTATGTAACCCACACATTTGACTATCATGTTTTAATCACTTATTGTGTATGTCTTTTTTTAATAACTATTGAATAGCTTAAGTGTTCATATTCATGTTTAGTATGTGTGTTTGAATTTTCTTGCTTGAAACGTTTCTTCCAATTAATTCTTGGTCAAATGTATCATATCCTCGGGATAGAAATCATGTCCAAAATCATACTCTATCAGAGCGGGAAAAACGCAGGTCATGTGAATGATGAGATAACAGTTGATTTATGAATGGGAAGGAGAAACATTGCAACACCCCGAGCTACAATTGGTCAAAACACCATTTGGGTGTGTTAAACAGCCTGGTTTAAATACTCATGACACCATCAAACTGCCTTTTTGGGTCTTTTGCCTTTTGCCTTTTTGCGGGTCGGACTTTTTGTGTCTAGCTTTTAGCCATGCGTCTTTTAGCTTTTCACTCCTAGTCATGCTTCTTTAGTTTGAGCGTGCTCTGGCTTACACGCCAGCTCCTCCAAAATCATGAGGAGAAACGCCACCTGGTCTCTTCAAACTTTACTTATATTTCTATTTCTTTAGTTTGTTTTATTTTCTGTTGAGAGTTTCGTGTTTTGAGTTAATTTTTGCCTAACGCCGCATCTCCGAAAGGGTGCTGTCTAAACTTCAACTGCAGACCACAGCTCCGCGTCGCCAGCCAACGCCCATCCACTGGCTTCCCAAGACTGAACCTCAAGCCAATCAGCAACCTCGGGAAACCCTTTTTCGGCAACCAGACAAGGAAGGGAACCCTTTACACAGGCAATGCAAGTACCTCCAGATTTTAGCTGAACTGGTGCATTTAATATGAATTTTAACCTCATTGAGGAACTCAGTGCGAGGGTTAATTAAGTTATTGATGGTTGTTCAGATCTATGCAATGGCACATATTGGTGTAAACTTGGGATTTCACATTTTCATTCTCTTTAATTTTTTCCTCTCTCTCTCTTTCTGAAAACTTGTGTGAATGCGTTTGTTCATGTGTTAGATTAGTTTATATGTGTTAGATTTATCCAATAAAGTCTTATGTATATTGAAAAGAGAAGAATCTTTTGTTTTGTGCTTAAAAGTTAATGTCTTAAACTGCCGATATTGTTACATATGCTAATTAATAGTGTTTCCACTATATTTTGGATATAGATATCCATTGCAGAATTGATGTTATACGGCTCGTTCAATGAATCGTTGGCCGTCTCAGTGATCAGCCGTAAACAGTGATTCTGTTCAAATTCCCTTACATATTATTGGTGGATTTCCCTTTAAAATCTTAAATGATTCCCCTTGAGCTAAATTGACCTGTTTCCCTTACATTTATTATGGCAGTACTACAGCATCATAAAAAATCAAGGAAGTGACTCAGTATCCTTTAGGAACACTGGGTGAGAGTGTATTACAAAATCCAAGAGGCAAACTTTCTCTACCACAGACTCTGACCACCCTCTATGACTAAGTTATGCCCTGTCATGTAGTCAGAGGCGTCAGATGCCAAGTATACCACTGCAGCTTGGAGGTCTGTCACTTGAGCCAGTCGTCCGGCTGGGATATCTGACAGCCAGCGCTGAACTAGAGGCTCCAGACTCTCTGAATGGATGAGAGGGGTGTCAACAATACCACTGTAGAGAAAGAGAGAGAGACCGACAGAGACAGATCAGACGTGAGAGGCAGAGAGACAGTGTTGTTTCAGGGCCACTTGTTTCAGTTATAGCAGTCACAGTGACATAAAATTAAGTTGGCTATCCTTTAAGGACCTCAGTACTGAGCAGAACAGCTCTGATGGTGTTTACACTGGTTCAGTGTCCTTTGATGGATGGATAGTGTGATTGACACACTCCAAACTGAACTTCAGAAGTCTTAAAGTCAACATGAAATCAAAACTGACCCTATTTACTTTCTTAAAACATGTTCATGGTCATATTGTTCATTTTTGTGTTTTCATGGTATCTTTCTAAATCAAACCTATTTGCACCACCCTCTAAAATTACTACCAATTTGCGTGTCCCCTACACTGTGAGAAAAAATTCAGTAAAATTTACGGTAACAAACCGGCAGCTGTGGTTGCCGGAATTTTACCGTAAAATACCGTAGCAGTTTTTAGTTTTACGGTTTTAACTTAAATTTACGGTTAAATACCGTAATT